>JAPYYT010001367.1:0-40993 GCA_030522565.1 Ceratosolen corneri
TGTTCGGGCGTAACCCCGAGTGTGAAATTTCAGATAGTGGAAGGGGTGAGATAGCAGGGAGAAAAATAAGACAGAAAATTTAATGTAATCCGGGTAACGTAAAAACAAGCAAAGATTCATTGTATTTATAAAAACGATTGAAAACGCACGCACTTATATATATAATTAATAAAACGAGAATTTGTACAAAGTTGAAAAGCCGCACTGTCGCACTAGACTACGCATTGTCTTAATTATCCGATATAAACGGGCGGCGGTGTCGAGTAACCGGCGCTTAGTCGGATCGCCGAGTGTTATCAATCGCGGTGGTTATCAAACATTAGGCGCTGAAATAGATGTATTGCGCTATCGAGTGTTATCAATCGCGGTGGTTATCAAACATTAGGCGCTGAAATAGATGTATTGCGCTATGATGAGCCGTCGCGAAAGAATAAAGTTTACATTAACGCGGGTTGCAGTTAACGACGCTGAGCTCAATCGTACATGTATTCCGCGATGATTTTAAACCGGGTTGCTACTTGCCTCTTAATGCTGGGTTCGCTTCTGCACTCCACCCCGGGAGCTCAGTCCAGGATGGGAAGGATTCAACCGCGGGCAAGTAGCGCGCTCACGGTATGGGCGAAGCTTCCGATGATATCATTCCAGACGTGGCGACGGGGACGCTCGGATGTATGACCACTTCTACGCACGAGACCCTTCCGCGATGGGCAGGAAGATGTAGAACTATTCGGAGTACTTCTCTCGCTGCTGCGATCTTGCGGTCCTATTTTATAGCCGGAGGGCTAGATAGGACGGCGACAATGTATGGTGGGGATTTTAACGAATTTTTCTACTTAGCTAAGAGACAAAGGAAAGGACTTTAGTGATCGCTTGGGTAAAAGTGGGTAAAAGGGGTGAAGACCGAGAAGCTGATGGGAGGGGCCTTGTTACTAGGCGCTTTACAATTCAAAAGCTCACAACGCTTTTCCTGAAAACACTGGGAGTATAAACAAAGTATAGCAATCACGAAGTATGAGACATTCCAACAGAATAATTTGAAAGTAAAAGTCGTGAAATGTTATCCGAAAATTATTGCAAGAGTCACATTTAAAAGTAAACAAATATTAACAAGTGACGACTCGAGATTCTGTCGGAATTGCGAACAGATTGTTTCATTTCCTTGTTCTCTGGTGACCTGCTACCATTGTGTAGCAGTGTATGATGTCGTCTATGACACTTCTCACATTTTTTCTTTACCTTACATGACTTAAAGAAGTGGTTTCCTAAGCAGTTGTAGCACACGTTATTGGACCTGACGAAGTTTCGTTTTTCATCTAATGACATTTCCTTAAACTTTACACAATTATTTAAGTATGTTCGTTACACTCTTTACATCCTGGCTCATTGTTATTATGATCAGCCAGCTCACTTTTGATTATCTGTGATGTAGATTGATAACTTACTGATTTCATTTTTACCATTCTCGCAGGTGCTCCCCTTTTCTATGTGGTTTTCAAACTTTGTCATGATCGTAGTCGTGACATCAAGAATTCTTTTAATTCTCTCCATTGTGGACGAGTACCTGTCTTTTCTATTGACAATTGCCATAACTCTTTTGACTTCTCGTCAAGTATTCATGTTACCAAGTGTATACTTAAATAATTGTATATTATATTTATATTATATTTATTTTTTACTGTATACTCCCATAAATCAGCTACTTCAGCCTCAGTTCTCAACCATTTTACACTGTTTTCTGTCGTATTTACTAAATTTAAATTGGCCAGTCATAAAACATCTCCTTTTATTTGCTGTTGCTGTCTTAACAGAGTGTCGAGATGTAAATCAATTAGTAATCGTTTGTTTTCATACTTTCCTTTTAATGCGTCCCAGGCTATTTCGAGTGATTCATCACAGAGTTTTATTTGGGATATGATAGTCATGGCTGGTCCTCGTAGCGCGCTTCTTAAGTATAGTTTTTCTGTTTTGCTTATATTTTTCTTGTTCAACACTACTCCTGTAAACAAGTCTCTGAATACTGGCCATTCCATGTGATCGCCAGAAAATTATAGGCACTGTGATTTGAAGAAGTCTGGACAGATCGTAATGAGGTCTGTCTCTGATCTGACTGCATTTTTGCACTGTGGGTTATTTGTCATTTCCCAATCTATTAACTCTCTTTCAAGTTGTGTTAGTGCTTTCTTTGTTTTATAAAATTGTTTTATTTCAATGCTAAGGCCATTTGTAGTGAAATAATCATGGTTTATAAGTATGTCAGACCAATTTGATGACATAATTTCATCTTCTTTTTGGAACTCGGCATGTATCTCCTGCAACAAATCCATTGTTACTTTTAGTTGACTAATACCTTCGGATCTATATATTTCAATGTCTTCATCCATTTCCTTCATACTCTCGATTCGAGCATATTGTTTCTGAATCTTGATTAACAGTTCAGAATTCATTACTACGTTAGAAAACCCAGTGCTATGACGCGCATTTCCACTCCTTGTCATCATGAGTGTCTTTATTAATAAAACTTTAAATTCAAATTTATTATGGAACCCTTTATACTAACCTCTTTTATTTTTAATGTATCGCTATGTTAATTGCATAAAATACTAATATTTTGTTTACTTCAAATTATTTTATGCAATGGTTATATTTATCTAAATATCCAATAGTATTAATTGCATAAATATCAACTTTAAATATCAAATAAATATCAAATCTTTAACACACACACATGTAATAATAAATCTTAATTTTCAACATACATGAATAATAACAATTTTCTATCTTTCTTATATCCGGCTCGAACGACTACAATGTTGAGATATCCTCTAACTAGCTCTCGTGGGCTCAGCTTTACCTGTTCCGACGGCCGACTGATAGGGAATTCATTTCCTGTTAATATTTGCACTCCATGATGTTAAGGAGTGGAGATATAATGGGATTATAATAAATTATATAATAACTTGTTAAATACATATGTGTGCTCTTTCCATTTATTTAATAATAAATGTTCTATGGTTGCTGTGATGTGTGTGTATGTGTGAGTGTGTGTTACTGAATAATTGCCGTAATGTTTGAATGGAGATTCAATGGCATTCGAAATTCCGCCTCGCCGCCTAGCCCCGTTTACACTGAGTGGATGTGGCAAACCTCTTTTACGTTACAAGGTTCAATGTAAGTTGATCCTGCGTTCTTATATACTGCATAATTAGTCCCTTGAGTCCCAGACCGTGCCGCGATGGGGCGGCATTTCTGCAGTCCGTGAATTAGGAGCTGATGCGCGTGGGAGAGCAACTTCCCTCTTTGTTTCTTGCTGAGAATGTTTCAGCCTTCCAATTACCTACGTTGATGCTGAATAGTTGGTACTATCAAGCCAGCATGGACAAATTTGCTTCACTTCAGCCGTAGGGAGTGCGTTGACTTCGAAATCATTCACTGCGGAGTGTATTATCAATCTTCGTTGCCTTCCAGCTTCCACTATTACTTGAAGATAGAACGTTAATCGAAGACCACCAAAACGACACTGCTTCGACGGCGTGGCTCACTTTTTCCTCACAGTTCACATCGCGACTTTATGCCATCCCGTCGAAACTAATGCACCTAATTTTTCTTATTGGTCCCGCTATCAGCACTTCGTTACACTAATTGTCTTTGGTGCACTGAGATCTTTCTCTCTCTTATTTTATATTCTGATAAGCAGGCATTTGTTCCGCCGAGGTTACACCTCGGCCGAGTGCGCTGCGCTGAGGGATCATGAGGTCATCTTATGTTTTTTACTAGCCCGAATCAAGTGCCGGCAATTGTTCTTACACGTGTACTTTTCTTCTAGATCTTTCTTTTTGTCTCTGGGGCTACACGTTTCTTTGTTTTTTGTATTTATATCGCACTTCTATTTTACAAATACAAATGACATCGTTACTCAGCGTGTTTTATTATTACAATTGACGATTGCTTTATTATATGCATTTTCTGAACAGATTTTGACCTCATTATCATCGTGTGTCTTTTGTTCTGACATGATTATACCGTGGCACTAGTTAATATTTCTAAGTTAGCAAAAAAATAGTGTCTGGAAATACACCCTTCTCTTAACTGTGTTTTATGTAAATTATAATAGAACGTGGTGAGTGTATTTTTAATTGACTGCCAAAAAAATGAAGGCCCTCTATCGGGCTAAAATTTACTCACAGTATTTCTAGGTTATGTTGTTCTACCTTATCGACCTTCAATCGCTATTGATCTGCTTATCGATTTTAGTTCTTATGTGCCTTCTTCTGGCGAGTCTGTGCGGAGCTGCACTGTCAGGCCCAATGCTCGTCAGCTCGGTCGGAGTGATGGCGCTTGCGCGGCTACGCAGAACTATCTCTCTCTCTCTCCTTCCGACTCAAGCGTGTACACTCCAGTCAGCTCGGAACAGATCGTATTGTTCTGTGATCTGCTATCTCTTTCTATCCACTATCCGACTCGAAGGACCAAATGTTCGGGCAACTTTCCCGATGATGAGCTCTCCCCAAGGTGGCGGGGGGAGAGGCCGATTAGTGGTAGAGGAGAGATGGCAGGGTAGAAAGAAAAGAAGACGCAGGGGGTCGAATGTAATGTTGTGAATAGATATTTATTGAAAATCAAATAGATATTTTAGTAAGTATATACAATTCTGATTTTAACGTATGAAAATATATGTCTTGCTCTTTATTCTTATTCTGTTTTTTAGTGTAATATTCTTGTATAAATTTGTCACAAAAGTACTAATGATTTTATTTGCCTTTATCTCCTCTTACAGAAGTGAAGGCGATTTTCAAAGGCCTCTTAGTCTTACAAATTGTTTATTGTCGAAATATAACAGGCCTTGATGTACCACTTGCCGCTCAATTGTGTTAAACTTACTGTACGTATCTCTACTTGCCTTCGGTCTGTCAGTTCTAGGCTCTCGTCCTTCCCAGATAAAGAGGGAGCTGGAGCCTGTGGGCACTTTTAGCAGTAGTTTCACGTGACTAAACTTCCGTGGGCCCAAGCGTATGTTATGTAATGCCGAACAGTGAATTCTGAGAATTTCTGCATTGTAAGACTAAGTGTGAGATTGATTTCAACGAGAATTCTGAGGCGCAGCGCGCCTGCTGACTAGTTTTAATGTCTCACCTTGCTCTTTGAGTAGGGGTGGTCCCTTTAGATTTTGGTGAGAGTGGGAAGATTTTGCTTATTGTTTGAAACTAATTTTCTGTTGTCATTGGAGCTCTAGTAAAAAATGTCAATGCCCTTTACAGGGAGAGGGCGAAGTGCTAGAGATGAAGTGGTGGTAACCTTTTGGGACGTCGCGCCGCGGGTTTCGCGGTCATCATCGGGAAAGTTGCCCGAACAGTAAGCAAAAATTAAATAAAACATAAAAAAACTTTTTGAATTATATTATGTTATATTCGAAAACAAGAAACATTTTAGTACATATTTCCGTTGTAATTTGGAAAAAATTTCATTAATTCAATGATTAAAGAATAATTAAGATTTTTAATCTTGATATTTGAAATATCAATAAATCAATAAAAAACTCATAATCGAATATTTGCAGTAATTTAGAGCTATTACTAATAAAGGTGATTTTTTAATCTGCAAATACAATTCGAAGTTTATGAGGTTAGATGATTTGAAACGAAGAAATATATAATTATGAGTTTTATAAAAATATTTAACCGAATAATTAAATATGTAAATTTTTTAGTAAATAGAGTATAATTAATATTAAAGAATTATAATGTAATTAATATTAAATAATAATATCTACCATAACATAAAATTAAACTGGCCAAACAATTAAATAATTATAGTAAACATTTGTACGAAAATAGGCTTTTAAATTGTATTATTTTAAGAAAAATCTTGTATAGTATTATGGATTAAATTATAGTATTCAAAAGCTATTTTCATAGAAAAATTTATCTATTTATTTCTTAGACTATTAGACTATTTCTATAATTTCATTTATATGTATCTTTTAATGATCTATAGAATCCTTGCTTGTAACAAACACAATAAGTTGTAATTATTTGAAACATTGACCCTAGTTGATTTGAAAGTGAATAATATGAATACATTTTGATGAAGTTCTAATATTTAAATAATTGCAAGTAAAAGCTAGCTTATTTATGAGAATGTGAAAGATCTTAGAATACTTATTTGTTATCATTTGTTACTATTAACACCGTGATTGCAAAAAAAGGAGACTAATATTAACATGTTCGATTGGCAATAATTCTGATAGGATAAAAGATAGAGGCCACAAGACGTAGCCCACTTCCTCCAGAAAGACTATTAATTAGTGGCAAGCAATGAAAGAGAGAACGGTTATCTATGGTTCGATCGCTAATCGGTTGTTAGGTAAACTTGATGCTTCGCTGAACTGGTCTCGCTTCCTTGAAAGATCCATGCAGCTCTGAAATTGCACAATCCCCACAAAGCTCGCAATATTTGATACTCGTTTCTTTTTTCATTCCCGTTTTATAACGTCATAATAATACCTCCGTCTTTCTCTACTCAATTATATTTCGTTTCTGATATTACTGATCTTGCATAGTAGTGTACTTTTACAATGTAACTACTCGCTCTCATTACCATAATTAACGCATTATTATTTACGCGAACCCATAGCCTTGTGATATTGCAACGATTCCTGAAGTTTGTAGATATAATGCATGCAGCGGAAAAGCAGAAAAGAATACGTAAAAGAAACAACTTTTTATATTACATTATATTATGCAATAACATACTTATTGATTACATACCTTAATACTGGCAAGAAGCAAGTTAATTTATTTAATTTTAAGGTAAGTTACCGTAGACATAATTGCCGTACATTCTGTGCTGCGATGATCTGTAGAATAATACAGAAGTATTATATACGCTTATTCAAAGGTAATGTATTAAAACATGTAAATTCCATTTAACGAATCATATATACGATTTTTTTAATTTTAATCTTTTTACCTTGCACAATCAAATATACAATGGAGATAATTACCTTTCCAGTCATAAACTTATTTATAACATCAATATTACTCGCGTGCTCTAAACATATTAAGTATATCTTTCACAAAAGTTATTAATAAAGTAAATAAAGTTAATAAAGTAATTAGTATGAAAAATTCCGATTGGAACTTTAACCTTAAATTTAATGATGACTATGACCTTGACTTTGATGACCAATTGTAATTTGCTTATTGATTCTTTATTGACTGAATTTTTCGTAAACTTATAGTTTTGGCTCTATATACTTATTCTTTATGACTGCCTAATAGTCTTGTATCTTGTATCTTGTAATAAAAGTATCCGAGTTAATTGTTTAATAATCTTATATACTAATTTTATTGAGTATCTCTGGGAAGTATAATACTAGCTTCATGCAGAAATATTTAATAATATTTAGCAATAATATTGTCCTACAAAACAAATATTTTGTATTGATAACTATTATTGTCCTATACAATCAATAATGAATGTTGAAATTATTGCCCTACTGTTTGTTTCACTAGCAAGAATAATTCTAAAATACACCATTCATCGTAAAAAATTCCAAATAATTTCCAATTTTTACTTCATCAAAATATAATCATATATTTTTGCTTTAAAATAAAAATTCAACTGAAATCCATTAGTAGATAATCGATCAAGTGGTTAATATCTTGATAATCAATGGACATGAGTGATCTTCATAACGGTGATACTTTTATTTTTTTTATTTTATTGATTTTCCATTCCTTTGTATAAGCATACAAATATAAGATTATTTTTTTAATTAACTGAATTTATATTAAAATTTTAATAATTCCATATAAAAGATCTTTTTATCTATATGTATTTTAATATTTTCAATCTACATATTCAATGATTTAATAATCTTTCTCCGACTAACTATTAAATTAACAAACATAATATACTAAAGAGAACATTAAAATATGAAGGTAAACTTAAAATAAAGAGTAAGGTGCGCTTTTTAAATTAGTAAATGAAAAAATACGTCTGCAAATACAATTTATTGATCTACTGTAGTTCATTACACGTTAATGTTCACGAATAATTAATTAACAATAACAATAATAATTAAAATTATAATAATTAATATCTGAGTATAATACAATAAGGGTAATTAAAATAATGTGAACCTAATTTTCCTTTTTACTTTCTGACAGCTGCCTCAATGCCTTTTTAAGAGTTCCTAGCACACCTACAGAGTTGTAATATTTTTATTTCCCAATTCGTTTTTTGTATTATTGGAAATTTTCACTTTAATCCGTTTTATATTAATATTTAATGCATATCATTTTGATTGTTACAAGTAAATTTTTCCCTTAGAAAATACATATTATGCTTCTGTGTATATTGAACGTTCCAACTTTAAAAACTTTGCCCAATGCTTTCATGTGATTTTCATATAAAATTATAATTTCTTTAGCATTCTGTAACATGGAAAATACACGGTAAAATCACGATGCCATATCATTGTCAAAAAGTGTAATCTCACGGCATAAAAAATGTAAAGGCAGTAAATAAATATTTATGAAATCGTTAACTTGTTTACATTTATCTCAGTTGTTAATTTATTTAACAACTTTAGAATGGCATGTATTTCATATTTGCTAAATTCGCTTCTACTTCAGAAATTTTCATATAATTTCAACACCTATTTAAATATATATACATGCATGTGAGAAGATCAATGATTACTTTTCAACTATTGGCATGTTTCTTATTATAGATCATATCTTAAGAATGAGCCGTTTTTATTAAGTACTACCAAACAAATTATTCGAGCTCTGCCTTACAAAACTATTTCTTGCTTTAGTCTAAATATTTTGAGATAGAAACTTGTTATTATAATAATAGATGTTGTTAGATGATCAAAACATTAATTAAGACTTCAGAAAATTTTTTAAGCTTATTCATAACCAGATAAAATTGGCATCAACAACCATCTAGATTACCAATTAAAAATTTCCTTTAATTCAATATAAGTATACTGTTGAATTTAGTACTGCTGTATACATTTATACTACTTTTAAAAATGTATCAATTTACCATAATGTTCATGTATGTTCGCCAAAAAAATAAACGTTCAAAATTTTTATAACTTGCAGGTGCATAGTCAAAGCTGTGTTGTACTTGTTCTTGTAACATTAATAAAGTCTCTTATTTACAAAGAAACACCTGGCTCTTTTTTACAGAAAATTACATATAATAATTTATTTTTTATTATTCACTATAAAGAAGGAATGTTATATTCATTAGCTTGAATATTGTTTAAAAATGCACTAATGTTATTATTAAGTACACAATAAGGCCAAGTATTCCCTGCATAATAACGAGACTTTAATCTGTATTTTGTGCGTCATTTTCAGTTCAGCGGATCAACCTCTACATAATCATAAATAAAAGGTGGTGATGTAGATGAATCAACCAAAATTTCTTCTTCTGAACTTAGTTCAGAAGAACCTAATTCCATGACAGAATTATTCCAAACATTAACATCGGTACCACCAATATCCAAACCAAGGCGCAAATTAGCAGGAGTATCCCCAATTACAAAGTGATCTTCAGTCAATGGTAGAGCATCTTTCAATAAAAGCCTAAATTATACAAAAGTTTTAGGTAATTACAATTAAGAACATAAATTATAATAAAATTATTAAACAAAATTTTATTTTTTATTCAAACAAATAAAATATGAAAGAAAAACTTTAAAATTAAAACTGAATCATTATAAAAAAAATTACCAAATGCTTTCATCAGCTACAACATGAACTTTTGGAATCGGAAAACCATTAAATGGAGAAGCAACAGGTAAAGTGTAAGCTCCCATATTCTCAAAGATAATCCAATCGCCAAGTTCCATTTCATGCATTAATACGTTGTCTACAACTTGATCAAGGCCATCACAAGTTGGACCCCAAATACTAGATGGAATCATTTTGCCATGGCCATTACGCAGCGGCATTGGCGTCACATGTTGATGGTCATATAATAGACAATTGAAGGATCCATATACACCATCATTAATATAATACATGTTATGAGTCACTGCACCTGGTGAAATAACGTCCGTTCGAATAGAACGCTTGCTATGTATTGCCGTTGCAAGGGTAAAAGCTGAAGCAACGTAGAATCTTCCTGGCTCAGCAATAATATGTAGATTATCAGCTGAAAATAAAAAATTATATTTTTTATAAAAACGTTACATTTCATTTTTACTTATTCTTAAAAAAGTTAATATCAAAATAAAAAGTAATGTATTTGTAATATAAATAATATTAATACTATTGGTTAAAATTATAAAATATTACAAAATACTATACAATAAACAAATTATTGCATTATAATAAATGGTTAAAGATAAAGATTAATAAAAATTGAAAACATACATGGAAAATGTTCATCCAGTGCGTGATTGATGACATCGGCAATTTTATCAATACTGGTACCCTTATCTCCTGGATAACCACCACCAAGGTCGAGTAAATAAGGCTTAAATCCAATATCAGAAGCCAAATTAAAAAGATTTTTAGCATGACAAATGGCACGATTAAAAACTGGTGGATCTTGACAACCGGATCCAACGTGGAAACTAATTCCAATTACATCGAGATCCAGAAGTCTCGATAGGCGCAAAAGAGTTGGGGCTTCGTAGATCGGGTCGCAGCCAAATTTCATACCCAGCTGGCACTGAGCCACTTCTGAATCGCAACGAATTCTAAGTACAATCTATAAAAATTAATTAACATGTAATATATACTATATTTTTTAAGCAGAATTAATACGTGGCTTATAAAGTAAGTAGTTTGAAGTTACTTTACCTTAGCCGATGGAAATAATTTTTTGATCTTATGTAATTCACTCTCGTTATCTACCGTCATCGTGTCTACTCCAACAGCAGCGGCATGACGGATATGAGAAGCTGGTTTAGCAGGATTAGCAAAAATTATTCTTGAAGAGTCGACACCAATTTCCAAAACTTTATTAATTTCATTCTGTAAATGTTACACAGTTTATGTATAATGACAATAATTTTACATTTAATAAATAAAGGTTAAATAAAAGATGTAGTATATTATTAGAAACCCACTTTTGATGCACAGTCAAAACCAATGCCAAGTGAAGCAAGTACTTCCAATACAGTCAGACTGTCATTGCATTTAACAGCTATAAGAGATATAAGAGAAAATTACTTTTACAAAAGACATTATAAGAATAGTTTTAAAAAACCATTAATCATTAATGAAATTCATTACCATAAAAAGGTTCGACACGAGGTAATTTCTCTTTCCAAATTTGATGTTTTTGTACGATGTCTCCGACGTCAAGTACGTAAAATGCTTCTTCTTGCAAACCACTATTAGCAATGTCCTTAATTACGGTCATCAATGTAGAAGTATTGCTCAGCACATGAATGCGTTCGTCCAGATTTGTAACCTTCATTTTCATTCGGTTTTAGGAGTAAATAATCTATATAACTCTGTGGTAGCTAGGCAGCAAACTAAAATGAAAAGTATTGTACATATTTCCATTATTTAATGTAAAATTCTGATATTTATTAAAAATATTAATTTATCTATTTCAAAAAACCAAAATAATATTTTAATTTTTCGTCCATACGCCATTTATGAAATTATAAATATTAAGAATAGAAAAATTAATTTCTATCATATGAAAATAAAAATTTTTTCTCTCGTCAAAGAAAATCTTAAAATATAAGAATGAGAAAAATATATCTATGTAGAATCGTCAACATTAACATGCAATTAATACTTTATACTATTTTTAAATGAATACTTTTTAAACTTAAATGACACTAACATACATAAATTTGAAAATGTAAAAAATATTAAATGTGTTTATATAAAAAATAATTGAAAATTTAATTAAAAATAATGTTAAAGTAATAGAAGGTTCTATTAATATATACTGATATCTCATTGTAAAATAAATTGTCGGTTTTATTATCATACACAAAAATAATGATGGAAAACGTAAATATAGTAAAATAAAAAATATATAACTGTACTTATTTTATTCTGAAAAATCTTAATTTTATAAATGTATTATTTTTGATATTTTATTTATCTTATAAAACAAGTGTAATTCACATTTTTGTGTGTACAAGTGTAATACTGATTCATGACCATTTTTAAATTTAAATCAAGATTCTTCCATTTCATATTTTCTAACAATATACATAGCAATGAAAAGTAATGGTTGATGACACGTATTGTTAATTAAAAGTTTAGTATACTTACGAGGCAGCTGTCAATTAAAATTATGAAAGTCGTGAGGAAACAGGTAATGCAAAACCTTTGTTAGGGGTGCTAGCAAAGCCACGGGGGCTCTGCGTTCAGGGCCAACTTCCAGTTGCCGCTGTTACTCAAACACCCAACAGACTGGTCAACCAGCCTATCGCAAACGGAACCCTATCAAACAAATGTAATAATTAATCATTAGTATGTGCCATGTCCTGTCTTATTTTTAGATTACTATATATAAAACGTTAATTTTTTATCAGATTTCTTAACAGTGATATTATTTAAGCAAC
This sequence comes from Ceratosolen corneri, assembly GCA_030522565.1. NCBI lineage: Eukaryota > Metazoa > Arthropoda > Insecta > Hymenoptera > Agaonidae > Ceratosolen > Ceratosolen corneri. The sequence goes on from JAPYYT010001367.1 coordinate 12,560, forward strand.
TCGCTACTTTTTACATATCTTATAATTAAATAAATTATTTTTCATAAAATATTAATTATATATTTTCAAAATTTATCAAATTCTTTTCAAAGGAGAGTACATTCAAAGATTTAGAAGCATTCTTAAAAGATCATAAATTTAGAATTAATATAATAACAATAGTTACCTGTTTATAAATGCAACTAAATATATTCAAGTATGATAATGATGAGATTTTTAAGTTATCGATAACTTTCATTATCCATTGAAAAGCACAATGAATTTTTTATTTCTTTAAAATGACATAGAAGTTACATTAACAAATTAATCAAATTTAATTCAGCAATGAATTAAAAAATATATCAAGTAGTCTCCCACATCCAATATAATAGGGAAAAGTAAACTTTACTTATACAAAAAATATTTATCTCTTCATCATATTAATTAATATTATCTGTTTACTGGATCTCAAAAACGTTATGATAAGAAACATTTTATGAAATAAACTTAAAACTCAATATCGTTAATGAAATAAATTCTCTCACAAATATAATATACGCACAATGTTCTATTATTTAAAAAATAAGAAAAGAAATTAATTGAATTTTTTAATTTTAATGTCTTATAATGAATACCTATAAAATATTATTTTCATGCAAATTTTACTAAGCATCATTAAAAGAAATTTTTAATATTATTTTTTCTTTCATAACTATTAGAAAATTAAAAATTATTCTTGAATTTAGAAAAGCTTAGATGAAAAATAATTTAGCGAGGAATTATTAAATTCTGAGAAAACTTATTCATAGATAACGACTCAATTTATAATTATGATAATGGTTTCAACAAACTCAAAGAAAAAGAATAAAATTTATTGACTTGTTAAAACAATCGTCATTACTCTTTAAACAATACCAATACGAAATCAAGTATTTAAATAAACGGAAATAAAATTATAATACTAATTAACACGCAATTGATGAATTTTTGTTCACAATCGAATAGAAGCCTTCTATGATTTATATTATAAAGTGTATTCGTGATAAATAAACCTACTTTAAATATCAAATTTTAAGTATCGAACTTATAATAATAATCTAATTGAATATAACTATTAAAAATAACACGTAAAAGTCCGTGATTGTAAATTGAAAACTCATGTTTGCTGAATGAAGCAATATAAGAAACTGTAATTTACATACTTACATACATCCTCCGTCTTATATACAAAAGCAAAATTTTTACAACTTATATTTTTCAAAAAGTTTAAAGTAATTTTTCTACTAATTTTTTAATATAGTTATCCAATCTTTTAAATTGTAAAATAAGATTTCATGACTAACATTTCTTAACGAAAATTGCCATATAAGCACTCTATTGCATTTAACTACAGAAATTTAACATATGGTAATGAAGTTCCCACTGTCACATTCTTCATCATCAATAAAACATTAGCTTGACTTAATAAAACGAAAATAAAAAGTACCTTTACGTAGGACGTAATTCTCGTGCCGTCTTTATCACACATACAACAAAACCTAACCGTTTATTTGAAAATTGCACAGTCGTAATACTGACTGCACAATGCGCTTGGTCGATGCAACACTCAATATTAAATTAAAATTAAAAAATAATATTAAAAGGACGCAAAAGAAGTTATGATGAGAGTCAAGGCGTAAAACTGCGTATGCTAGAAAACGCAAGAAAGTATCCTGTAAGCTCGATGAATTTCAGCGCAACTCTGAAACTCAAGCTACTATTTAGGCCACTATTTATATGAACACGATAAGTATTATCAGCCGATTTACCCGTGCTCTTCGAAGAGACGTCGACTCTCGCGCATAATCGAAATCAGCTTATTCTTATCTACTAAGTCCCGACTGATATACACGCGTGAGTGCTAAATTGTAAGTCTCGTATTTAAGCTCACGTCGTACATTATAAGATAAAGTGGAGATAGAGGTGGACTTTGTGAAGCTCTGCTGGGGGCAGACAACATAGTTTTTCCAAAATTTCCAAACAACTGTTGGTGCTAGTCTACTAGTAGTGCAGCGCGCCCGTCTAACTGCGCAGTATTATTACAACTAAAAATATATATCTTCCAAGATGAGAGAACTTTATGTACGAAACTACTTAGTCGGAAAATTCTGAGATCAGCCGATCTTTATATTTACTTGTCGTTTACAAAGAGATTACATTGTTATTTCCGCAACCGTAGTTTCTAATGAATTTTTCATTGTGCTTTAATTTACGCGGTATTTAAATGCCGGACTTTATCTTTATAAACAGCATAAATACTTGAAAGAAAGCTTTATAAGCATAATAAAAATCTAAGTCGATTCCCTTTTCAATAATTACATAAGTTATACAATTTACATTTAAAGCTGAAATGATCGTACACTTAGTATGCTCTTTTAAAATAGATCAATATATAAATAAAACGAGAGTTTAATGAGACCATCCAAAGCAAAGCAAAGTAATAAGTTTCTTATAATAAATAAAGATCAAACTTTTACAGATTTTTCAAATGATAAGAAGCTATTACATATAAAATAGATTTTATTTCACTTTTATATTGGAGCAACCAAAAAAAATTTATGACAATCATACATTAATATACAGATATTTATATCTATTAACTTTCTTGCTTGCTTATACAGTTTCCTATTATTGTGACAAGAATTAGATTTTGAAATATATTAATGAATAGGGAATGGAAACCATTTACAAGAGTTTACTTATCTATTATAGTAAATACACCAATTAATAGCAGATATTTTACGAAATGAATAACTTTATATTGTTTTTCTTTCATTAAATTTTAAACATTAAAATCATAAAATATTTTGTTGATTTTTTACCTATAAGAAACTTTTTAATAAGAAAACTTAAATAAAAATATAAGATTTAGATTAGATTTTAGATAACCGCTGTAAGTTATTTAATATTTTAATTGGAAGTTTCTCAACCTTCGAATTGCTGATTCAACAGATAACTAAAAAGACTTTTATTTATTTTTACTACCTATTTATATATTTTTACTACCACTTAATATTAATTATAAATATTTACTTTTTTATAATTGTTATTTTTTAAACTGCCTTTTTAAAAAATTAAATTTTTAATAAAAAAAGAAGTTGTTTAAATTTTCTCATAGTACAAATCTAATGAAAACGTTGTTTATATAATTATACACACATACAATTAATTTTTTTTAAATGCTTCGTGTAATCTTAATATAGAAAGAAAATATTTGCTTACAAATAAGGATTAATTTACTTAATCAGAATATTTTTATTGCTAAGACAATTTATAATTAAAATGCTAATATATTTAAAAAATATGTGACTAAAATTAGTAATTAAATGTCAAGAATATGCATATTTCATTTAGACTGTTAATTTAAATAGAATTATTGATATATTTTCTAATTACATTAGATATCTAGAAATATACAATAGATAAAACATTGCTAATAATAATTAAATAAAGAATACTGTATGTTATATTCTATTACAGAATTTAAATTTTTTTAAGGCTTGTTAGCCAATTCATGTCAAGAAACCAATGAGCTTTAATAAAAACATTGTCAAAGCAACTATTGAGTCTATAAATATTTTATAAATATTCTATAAACATTAATAATATTTATCCTAAATACAATGAATTGTTTCAATAGTAAATAACAAATTTATAAAATACTTCCAACACTTTTCATCAAATATCATTAAATGAGTGAACAATTTCACTGCAAATAAGAAAATCATTTAATCTTTTAAAAATAATAAACTGAAACATAAATTATTTCATAAACATAAATAATTTAATTCTTGATTATATTTCTTACAAGATTCATAATAATAATTTATATGCATTATTTTTGTAACAAAAAAAAATCGTTTTTGCTTTTTCAAAAAATTTATCGTTACAACATAATATGTAAATCATTCATTTCATATGTCATATCAAGTAATATTAACAATAAAGGTTTCTTTTAAAAAAAATCGACTTGATGTTATATAACCGTTGGCACTATCATAACGATATTTTCAAAGAAATATTTTCAACCTGAGGTAGCCAATTATTTAAAATATAATTCTATAACTAAAATTTCATTTAATTTTTTTATTCACATAATTTGATTTTACTATTAGAAAAATTATAATTTTCTAATTATAATCTAAATTACAACATGTGCGGAAATATCGATTTACGTATGGTATTTTACTATTGTCACTATTTTATGCTGAAATTAAAAATACATTAAAAATATTATATTATATTTTATTATATTTTACATAGATTGTGTTCACTAAAATATAATTTTTTTTCAAGTCCTTGACAAATAATAAAAGACAAATTATCATACTTGCATTCTTGACTAAGTCGTTGCAAGGTAAAAGCTAATGTGCATTCATAAAATATACTTATATACTAGTATTTGCTGAATACATTTGCGAATAGAAAATAAAGTCGATTAAAAGCTTCTAAATTATATAGAGATTAAATATGACGAATTTCTATTTTATTGAACCAATCAAATATTTTGATACTTTTATAGCTTATAATTTGGACATTCTTATTAAAATTATAAAATATTTGAACACCATATAATTTAGAAATAAAGTATAAATATAAAGTATAAATATCTATCTTAAGTATTTAAATTTCAAAAGATATGGATTTATTTCACGATTTATTAACTGTGCCATCATAAACAAGCTTATATATTATATATTTTAAAAAATTTCAAAATGAAAAATTGTTAAATAATTTCGATTTAATAAGATATTAGCTTTTTGATGTATATATTTGTATTATGTTAAAAATAATTTGAATTGCATATAATATTTAATGAAAAATAGCAAATTTGTCTATAAAAACGTCAGAAAATCCCCTACTATCACGAGTGAAAATAAAACGGCCTTTATTAGTAAAGGTAGTTAGATCATATAGTTATTTCAATTATGTGTGGTTAAATTGCATTGATTAATTTATAGCTTATTAATAATTTCTAAAATGATGAGGAGAAAAATGTCTATAAATTGGTTAAAATTAAGTAAAAGTATCCTGGCTACGTTTAATGTAAATATTTTAAAGTATTTTATTACTCCAAAAAGTTATTTAAAAGAAAAAACTTCAAATTAAAATATTCTCAAAAATTTCATTCATAAAATAAAATATTTTATGTATAGTATTATGAATAATTTTAAATTATTAAAATTTTAATTTATTTGCTCTAATTATAATTATGTAAAATATATTGAATTATTGTTATTGTTAAATTGTTCAGTACAAATCTACAGATCCATTTTAATATAAATATATTTAAACATATTTGAATACTTATTTTATTTATTTTATTTTTTATTGAATTTATTATCTTTTTCGATTAAAACTATTGCACAGTAAATATTTAAACAAATGAAAACAAAAAAATTTCCATAAAAATGCCTACGAAGTTTTAGAACAGTTTTATTTTATGTAATAAAATGTACATTATTCTATTTAAATAATAAAATAATAGTTCTGTGTTAATCATATAAATATTTCATTAAATCTTTAATAAGTAACAGTTAAAAAATTGAAAAGTAATAAAGAAGAAAAAATATCTTTATATACTGAATATTTTATACATATTTAAATAATTATTTTAACAAAAATAAACATAAAAGGTCAGTAATTCAATAAAATTTATAATTTCATAAAAATAAATTTATAATTGCATAGTATACCGAATTTACGAAAAATAATTAATTTTAATAAATTGAGTTTTTATTCAAATTTACTAACGAAGAGTAATATTAAAATAACAATCATTTAAATTCTTTTTAACCTAAAATCATTTGACTTAAATTACAATATAACAATACAATGTAATAAAATATATTGTATATTATAAATAATATAAATCTTCAATGGTTGTTTAATATTCAACTATTAACAAAATAGTTTTTATTTGTTAAAAAAAACAAAGGAAAAGCAAATATAAACTTTCATTCTTTACCAAAAAGTACAACATTGACGTACAATGGGTATAAAATGTATAGATAATAGCAAATATTATAATTTATTAAACGTTTAATCTTTTAAAATTTTTTTATAAAAACTAAATATTGTATTTGTTTTAGGTTTGCAAAATTTATTACGCATATGTAACAGGTTTACAAAGTAAAATGATTTACGGTATATAAACTTATAAAATAAGCTATTATTTCTTGCCTCAAATAATGAATATTTGATAAATCATTAAAGGCCGGTAGTTTTTAAATATTTTCGTTGTGACACCTATTATAATTCATAAGACGAAAAATGACTACGTCATTCTGATCTAAGTTACTTCAATCATATCGTATGTATTGTGATGTGTTTATATTTTCTTTTTTTCTTTTTTATTCTTTCAGGTAATTCAATATTTATATTGCATATAATATATCTTTGTTGCATATAAATGAATTTTATTGTTTTTTTACAATATTCTAATTTGTACAACATATCTTTATTTGAAAACTTTTCAAATCGTAATACTTTAGTTAAAATCAAAGTATTGTTAGACATTTAAATTTTATACCAGTTATTAATATTTTATTTAAAAAAATGATAATACTTTTTAAACTTCGTTAATATTGTATGACGTTTATAATTTTTTAATATAATTTGATATATTATTTTGATTATTATAATTAATTTTACTATATATTGTATTACGTATTCGTAATATTATCTACAAAAACCCTTATATTCCAATAATCGTTAAATTTGTTACAATTTAAATTATAAATCTTTAAGTAAATATCTTTCTCAATATTAATTTATAAAAATCGTAAGAAATTAAAAAATACACATAAAATTTGTAATATAATTATTAATACACATTTCCATTAAATTTTATTTATTAAAAATAATGTATACCGTTATTAAATCATACATTAATTTATAATGTTTATATAGACCGAAAATCATCTTTTAGTTTAAAGATTGCAGAAAAAATCTGACATCTTTTATATTTACAATATCCTTGTAAACCAATTATTTGATTTGAAAAGTATAATAGGCATACTATTGAAACATTAGATTTATTTTAATGAATGTTATGTATTATTTCAATTACTAAACAAATAAATCAAATTCTTACGTTTTGTAAAAATAGGTGAAAAAACTGAAATCTTAGTTATAATTACATGTTGGTTTCTAGATATTTATTCCGATTTGATTTTACGATTTTGTATATTTTTATAAAATAACCATAAGTAATAAATATGAATTCAATAATCAACATATTAGATTTTTATTTATATTAATGGTATATTACAAATTCGTAAGAGTTTATTTTGTAATTTCAGTCTTTACTTGTAAAAATAATTCATTGTCTTGATTATTCTTCATTTCATTTGAGAATTCATTACTATCAGGTAATGAGTGTTAATATTAATAATAAAAGTGCCTACATATTATGTATAAATATTTTTGTACTAAATACTAAAAACTTAAATTATATTGTATAAAATTAATTTCAACTTTGAAAACAAAACAACAACTGTGTTACATATTAATTCCTATATAAATAAAACATATAATTAATAAAATTTTAATTAACGTTTTTCAAATAGATTAAAGCAAATATGCTATGACAGTTATTACAATAATATTAATTTTAATTGAAAAAAATATATCAATTTTAAGAATAATTAAATATTTTTCAAATTATAACAACTTAAAAATTAAATAAATAAATATAAACTGCCATTAAGGTATATTAAATTGAAATTTATAAATTGTATATTGATAACTACATTTATATGTTAAAAAATAAATATCAACATAAATTTTTTGTTAAACAATTATAAGATAAAAATTTAGATGTTAAAATGATTGATCTTCAATAAATACTATATAATAAATATATAACGAAGATTAATCAATATTATTTAAAATTTTTTTAATTTTAATATACACCAAATTCTATTTCTATTTCTACAAATCTATTTCGAAATTTTCGATAAATTGAACATAGTAATTTCATGTTCAAATCTTATAAATAAAAATACATTTTGACCGGGATTGACTATAATATCTAATAGATATTTAATTATTTTCTTAAATATCTTGTCTTTAGATTTTAAGTCGAGAACAGCTTTTCAAATGACTCCGTTGAAAACGGCTATCTAATATCTGTTAAAAACATGTAACTGATATAGGTTTGAATTTTAGTTACATGTGTTATAATTTCATTGAATGACCTATGCGTAGCCTTATATGTTTTGATTAATGAGATATAAGCAATAAAAATTTGAATCAACATTTATTGAATTATGTATATTTACGTATTAAGCATTGGAATAGCTATTACCAAAAAATCAATGTTAAATTTGTTTTCATTTGCAACATTGACTATTTGTTCCCTTAAAATGTCAATCCAATCAAAATAAATGATACAGTACAAAATTTCTTATATAAATGTTTAACAATGTCTAGACAAAGATTGGACTTTCGGAAGATTTATTTGAATATTAAGAAAAGATCTCACAAATATTTCAGTCTAAATAAATAAATATAAATATAAGGACAAATAAAATATAAAATATTCTATATGTTACGGTAAATTTGAGACCGACTTGGCTATCCTGGAACCGTACATTGTATCAGCACATTAATGTACCCATGATTGATACACTTGATTGTTGATACACTTACAGAGGTCAATATCTGAAATTCAAGAAGGCAATTTATTAACTGCTAATCGTAATTTTATCTTTCCCAAAATAAGGAGACGTAGAGAATACAAATATACGTTAAGTATACAATAATCTTGTATGAAAAGTGAGAATGTATTGAAGTCCAGAACATATTATATGTTACATCCCTTCAAAATTGTGAATAAATATATCGACACAACCATATAGCCTTAACACTCTTATTCAAAAGTTGAATACGTCCGCTTAACATTAATAGTAAAAACTTAAATATATAATTTTTTCTATATTTATGTTAAGAATAAAATTAATAAATGATGTGTTAACAATAAAATAGAAAATGGATAAATTTACATCAATATTCAAATCAATTTTCAATTTCTAATAGTCTTAATATTAACTCTTTCAATACTGTGATGTTAAATGTTATATTTAAGTACGTATCACGTCGTTTACACTTAAATTAATAAATAATCTGAAATATTATAACAGAAACTTTTAACCCAAATGAAATTTTTAATAAAAAGCGTGCAGTTTTCCTAATTGATAATTCAACGATATAATTTATCATAATTAACAATGTAAAATATAATTGTAAATATAAAACAATAATTGTAAAATATACATTTAAATATTGATTAACCACAATTTAAACACATTATATAATTTGTTATAAACTTTTCGTAAATTGCAATAAAAATAATAATTTTATTAAAAATTAAATACTCATAAATAATGAAATTATCAAACACTTCTTGCTAATTACATATCATTTTAAAAAATATAATAAATATATATAATTTTTTTTTATTTTTAATAATAAAAAATTTATCTTAAAGTCTAAATCTTTAAGAATCAAAAATTCTTTTACTATTGAGGTTTAATAACGATTTTATTATGTAATTATAAAGATAAATGCTTAAAATTTTTATAAAAATATAGTATTAATTATTAATACAGACAGAAAAATAAATACACCGTATAACAAAAATTATAATTTTAAACTTCTTCATATTAATTTACTAATTATAATTATTGAATTATAAATTTATTGCAATAAGTTGTTTCTTTTAAAGACAAAAATTTAAATGATTTAGTTATAAAGCACATTACAAATTCTGTAAAACGAAAAATAAAAGTATTGTAACGTTATGATTGTAGTATTATATATATTATATATATTATATAATATTATATACCTAATTTTGCTTTTATTAAACAGTAAAACTTGAATCGATATTTGAATTCCACATAATAACATTTTTATTAGACAATAAATAAAGTAACTAAAATATTTTCAACATTAGAACTCTAATTATACCAAAGCTAAGTTAAAACCGACATGAAAATACAAATTTTTGCTTTCAATTGCAAATAAACCACGATGAATATTTAAAATTTTGTAATAATTTTTTTATTTTTTTTGACAACAAATTTTATATTTATTTATTCTTATAGTATAGTATAAATAATCGATTTTAAGAAAACTACAATCTATAATAATATAATAAACCATAATATATCTTGGCTAAGAAGTATAAAATGCAAGTATCATATATTTGATAAAACTGATCAAACAAACAATTTAATGTCAATTTTTGCATAACTATTATTATTAAAAATATTATAAATGTACAATTTTATTTTATTATGCTAATATTTTAAGACTTGACTTCGTTAGATTAAATGTAATGTCAAATCAAATCACTTAATCATAAGTAAACTCGCATATATTTCATTAATAATTTTTTATATACATAACCACACAAGAATTCTCATATAAATTCAGTACATTTATTAAGAAACTACTTCTTTTTCGTAAAACAATCAGAAAAATAATTTATAAATTCAATTAAACAAATTTTTATACTACGATATGATGAATGAAAATTTTCCCTCGATTTATTTACAAAATCACATGATTACGAATATGTCTCAATGAGGAAAATACATTACATTATGTAATTTCGTTGTCGTGAAATAGAGCGTTTTTGAATGCTAAGATCTCTTTAAACATCTCCTGGTGTCACTAAACCAAGTAATTATTACGATGATACACTGCAAATACTACCATTGCAAGTGTCTACAAAGTTCAAAATACGATTTAATTATTTATATATTATATATTTTGTAAATATTAATCTAACAAAAATATATATTGTGGTTAAGATTGTTCAAAATTATAAAAAAATAATATGAATAATTATAAATGTAAAATTTATGTAAAATAAATGTAAAAAACCACTGTATTTATAAAAAATATTTTATATACGAGTAGTAAAATTTACGTATATTCCGATAGTTATTTTTAAAAGTAGACAATTTTAAATACCAAATGATTTTATAAAGATTATTTTTAAATGTATTCATTTTTCAAATATTTTAAGACATATTTAGTAGATACGTACCCAAAAATAGCAACATATGCGCCAAAATATATACATTAAAAAATTTGAAACGTGGTAATATATAAGATTTATTCGTATATTCAGTTTTTATTACAAAAATTTGATGGTTACTTTTACACTTGTTTCATTATATTTTTAATTAATATGTATATTGATGAAATTATTTATTTGAGGTTTTTCCATTATGAATGGGGTTGCTTACGTCAAATTTATTTTTTAAAAGACTAGCTGAATAAAGTGTAAATATTAAAAATGTTACAATTTTTCGAATATATGAAAATATATACATTATAAAAAATGCAAAATCTTCAAAAAGTATTTTTCATGCTTGAACCTATAATCTCTAATAGTTTAAAATCCTTTACAATACTTATCTATAGAAAACTTGGATTTATATACATTTTATATATTTTCTTATTAGTTTTTATTAAAACACTTTTAAAAAAGATTATTTCAAGAAAAAATATATGTACATATTCATTTTATACAGTCATAGTAAAGACTTAGCTTTTAAGAAATAAAAAAAAAATTTTACACGAATGGGATAAAACATTTTTTATATAGTTCATTTTTACTTAAAACAAAATTAATTGAATATAAGAATGAACAATATAATTAAAAATTGTAGATTAAGATTTTATTTAAAAATATCAATCTAAAAACTAAATACCATTATTCTTGAATATTAAACAAGTGACAAACATCATTAAAATATATTTTTGTACGAAATAACGTACATAATACATATTTCTTCTTAAGAAATATCGTCACAAATAATCAATCACTAGATTATGAGTCACATGTTTTTTCATATCATAAATATAAAATATAAAATTTATCATAGTAATTTGAGTCGATAATTTACAAGAACTCTTGAATTTGACATTCTTTAAAAGTAACATTAAGTAAAACAAAACATTCTGTTTCTATGAACAAAGTTTTATATTTAACACAATGGTTTTGTAAATTTTGTCTTGAATCTATCGATACAATAATACTGTTACATTTACATCTAATAATAAGTATTAAGTTGCAGAAAAGTATTAATAAAATTAATTATGACACAATTAAAAAATTCCTTTAATATACATAATCCTTGTTACAATATTTCTTATAATGAAATCAAATTAAAAAAAAAACATTTTTCATTATTTTTATGTCAATAATATTTTTATACATAATACATATTAATCTAGTAAATAAATAGTTATCTTGAATTTTTAATTTTTCTCACATAAAAATTGATATTGTTATAAAATAATAAGTATATAATGAATAATTATACCTAAAACTTAATCATAAAGAGTTTAAAATATCTAAAATATTAAATTATATCTTGTAAAATATACTTATTTGATAGTATATATATTAAGAGTATAAAATTTTCTAATATATTAATTTATAAAATATCTTTTAATTTAAATATATTAATTAAACGTGTAATAGTTGCTATTAGACATATTTAAAAATAAGCAAATCTAATCATTTAATAAAATTTAATGCAATACAAACAACAATATATGTAATAAAGAAAATCTGTCTTAAACTATTTCATTTGATAAAATCTTAGAGATAATGAAATATTAAAGAAAAAGCTATTAAAAATATCGACTTGATAAAAAAGTCTTTCAAAAATATATTAGTAATGATTTGTTTTATACACTCATATTGAACAATTCATATAGAAAATCTCAAATGGAACATAAGTAATTTATTAAATCAATTCAAGAAAAAGTTCGTTATTATTTATAATAATATTTAATTTTATCTATTATATAATTAATAATTTTTATAATACATGTTGGTATAAACTTTATATTTGTAAAATATACCTATGAAGCTTAAGTACTGAACGAATAAGCCTAAAGAAAATTATTGTTGCTTAATAATTATTGATGAGCTGAGGAATGTAGACTATGAAAATTCAAAACTTTTGTAACGAACGTAGTAACGTTAATAAATAATTACAAAATCGTAAAGATTATAATTTCGAAGTTAAAACCAAATTTACGATACTCCATGCGTGTCTCGAATTATGTGAATGTGAGCATGCCTTAAAGCACCGCTAGGGCATGAGTAACTGCGCGTGCGCCTTAATGGGTTATGAACGTTTGGATGAGTGTATGCGTGCATTTATGAGATTATTACAAGTGCGATGGCGCATTCGTATGACGAAAATTTTGGGTCCAAAAAGATAACACTGGCTCATTAATCATTAAAAAATAAAAAGGATTTTCACGTGATCAAACCACGAGACTTTATTCTCGTCAGCATACCGATGACCTTTTACGTCGCTGTTGCGAGGCAGCGGCGCGTAAGAAACGATCCCCAGTCGTAGCTACGAGTCGAAAAGTAAGGGAGAGTTCGTACATTATTTCTTTTGTTAATGCCTGTTCCCTCTCACTCTCGCATAACTTTTTCAACTAGCGTACGTTAAATACTCGAAAGAGGTCTTGGCGATTGAAACGACGACCATTTAATCGATGAGTTGCTGGAGGGTCAAGTTTGATGGTTGAAGCCATAGTTTGGCACGATATGAATAGTCTAAGATGAAATCCTAGGTCAGCCTTGCTCGTTTTATAAATTTGTTTACGAAAATATAAATGCAAAATGAATAAAAATGTAAAAGCGAGCGTACGTATGTGTGCGTACGCATAAGTGGGTAAATGGGAGTCATGGAGGTGCGTGTGCTTTATTGCAAGCGCGCCTGTGTGTAAACGACCCGTATGATGTATATGTGCGATTAAAACCAAGCGAGTGCGAAGATAAAAATGAGTACTTGCGCTCTCACCTTATCGAATGATCGCCACCCTGCGGGCCCGCACTCGGTTATTGACGGAATGATGGAGGTTTTCGGTGACTGTGTCGCAAAAATCAGTTAGAACGCAATGTGTCCGGATGAAGGCTGCTCGACGATGTACGTCGACCAGACTTTGGTGCTTGCGGGATGACTCGGCGTCTCAACGGGTCCCCCGAAAAATAGGAACATTCGTTTTTCGATTTCCTTCGCCGCTCGACTCTTGCCTCTTCTTCAGTAATAAACTCCGATCAACGCTTTTTCTACGACGACTTATACTCTCCTTTCCGAGTGCGCGTGGCAATTCTGATGCGAGAGGGACGGAGAGAAAAAAAGTGTTTACTTACGCCAAGCGCGATGTTGCATATTTTACTTTTTATAATTGTAAACCCTGAATACCGCTTTGTTTTTACTTTTCTCTTGTTTTTTCTCGATCGGAATTTTGTACGCGCTCGCGCGGAAGGAGAACGCGATATTTGCACACGACGCTCCGTATCCAATATAGTGACGACACAAAGTTCCGCCGTTCCCTGGGTCTGGTAGACTTTAGTATCGAGATTAGCGACTATACCTTTCCTCCTTGCTTGGCGGATGGCGGCGAGCCATGACGGACTTTGACTAGGTGGGGGATGGCACAGGCTGGGGACTGGTGCTGCCTTGCAAGAAAGATACCTTCAGTTAGCCATTGTCATCATAGAGAGGGGGATACGTAAAAACGGAAGGGGCCGCCAAATTTCAATTGGACGATCTATTATGCGCGGAGGTTATGATACGGATGCGCCAAAGCAAGTTAAAATTTCTGAAAATCCATTCTTTATTTATTTCTATGTTAAGCGAGAGTAATTATCTAAACCGAAGCTAAAATTCGAACCCATTAACTATCGATCGTGGCGACTGAAATACGAACCACAAGCATCTTTTAATATAAATGTGACTAACTGTCAGCCACGTAAACCTATTAGTGAAAATGTAGAAGAGAAATGGACGTTGAACATTTTTAACCATCGTTTAATGACAGGATAAAAAACAAGTCGATTGGAAAACAAAGTAACTTCATCAAACATGCAAATTTCAATAGTTAACCACATTGTCAGCTTTTGGTCCTTGCATGGAGATACAATCCTACAAATCATTCATTACGCGACTATACAAGGACCAATAAGTCTGAAATAGAGCACGACTAAATGTAATCCATTACTGTATATTTGGCCCACTAAGTCTACGCATATTATTTGGATTTCAATTTGAAGTACCGTAAAATATTAAAATAATCTTCAACTTATAAGTAAGGAAAACTAACATTTTAGCTCCTAACGATATGTACTTGATACGCATGCGTAAATATTTCGACAAGTTTTTAAGTCGTACGTAATGGTGGTAAACTTAAAAGTTTATAATAAAGAAAAATTAATTTAGTATCAAGTTAATAAATTTAACAAAATAAATTTTAAGTAATATATTGTAAATAGTGTGATATAATTATTTTATATAGAATTAATTGTAATGTAATATAATAGTGTATAATCCAATATAATTGTAATTAACAAACATACTCTTCTATAAAGTTTTTATGAATAGATATCTTCATTCGACCTCAATAAATATTTGTATAATATATATATTTTTTAATTATATTGATAAAATGAATAATTTTTTTATATATTTATTGTATACAAATTAATGAAATCGCTCCAATGAAAATGTTTACTTTATTAATTTGGACTAATGAAAACAAAAATTACATTAAAAATATATGAAGATAGTTGAAATAAATTAATTAATAGTCAAACCAGATATAAAAAATATATTATACAAGAAAAGAACATTTTTATTTATTGCATATTTATACGTTTTTAAATAATTTTATGGATTTATTTAATTATTAATTTAAAATTAATTTGTACATTTTTAATATTTTTGAAAGTTTGATAATTATGGAAATAAATATTTCTAAGTAAAATAATATTTCTTATAATTTTTAATATTCTGTTTTATATTTATATTATATAACTCTTATTAAAGTAATTTCAATAAAGTAAAATATAGCAAAAACAATAAAGATATATACTTTTAATATAATCTATAGCTATAGATAGCAGTAAAATTCTCGTACAATCTCTTTCTGTTGTCATCAACAATTATCTTATAACTATTACTTAAATATACTAAAATCATCCTATATAATAATACCATATGCAAATTTCTAGGAAATATAAATTATGTTTACATCTGAAATATTTAGTCTAAGACATTATAATTATCCTATATACCTGTGTAATATCACTAGAATTATGAAACGATAAAACAAAATTAATTCAATCAATTTATTTATAACATGAAAAACTGCAGCCATTAAAAAATTCTTAGATGTTTAATAACGAAATTAAAATTTAAAGTACCTATTAAAATACTATCATTGATTGCCTACTTTTTAAACATATAAATTATATAATCATGTAAACCTAAATAATAAAGTGTTTTTCAGTATTAAAATATTTACGTTATTAATAAACTAAACACAATTTACTGAAAAAGATTAATTCTTCGAATGAATTATTAAATATTTTCCAAAACAATATAAAATATTTAAAAACTTTAATTAAGACAGTTAATTAATGATTTATATTTTACAATATAAAAAAAATATTATTGAAAAATGAAACTAAAAAATATGTAAAATTCTAGTCAATGCTAACTTAGTATTTGATCTAATGTATAATAATGATACAATACAAGAAGAATAATAGAATTCAAGCTCAATTAAAGAAAATATGTAGTATTTTTAGTATTTTAAATATATTTAGTATTTTAAAAGTCATCTGGTACACACTGACGATGCTTAAAAAAATAATACATTATTTTATTCTGTGCAGTATTAAAATATTAAAATATAATATATTACAATAAAGTTAAATTAACTTAGTATACAAAATTAAAGACTATTATTATAATTTTAAGGAATAATCTTTATATCATAATCGTTCTTTCAATTAAAAATCATTATTAACAATTTTTATTACTTTATATTAAATTCAACAGATTTTCAGTTGTGAAATCCATATAATCAATTTCTGAATAAAAATTCTAAAAAGTATTAAAACTCTTAATGATCAGAATAAAAATTTTTATTTTTATTATGAATATTTCAATAGTTAATAGATTTTTAAAATCATTTTTATAACTAAGTAATTAATATTATATATTATAAATTAGATTAGAATTATTATTATATATATTATAAATTAGATCATAATAAGATATTATCAATATTTTTCTATTAGGAAATGAATCGTAAAAGAAAACTGTAAATATTTAAACGATTCCGATTGCATAAAAAAAGTATATATTATTTTTATATCATTGCATTGGATCATTACAAAGGAATTCTATAACTCAGAGTAATGTTAACACATAAAGAAGATTTTATATATTTCTGAGATTATAAATAGTAGCAATTAAATAGATAAAAAATTTGAAATTGCAACAGAGTCTAATCAGAATTTATCTATACATGCATAGATATTGAAAACAATTATAAATAATGATATTAATACTTACTTTGACATTCAAATTTAAATCTGATTTAAAAAATTTTTTAAAAAATCTAAAATATATGGTCACGGTATTTTTGTTTAATAATCATTTTCAACCCGATTATTTGATTTATTAATTATTTATAAATTACACTCAATATTTGAATTAACAATATTGCAATAAATTTTAGGGCAAATATGTACAATTTTTATCATAATAAAATAAATATGTAATAAAAGGTATAAAATGCACTGATTAATATATACAATATTTGATCTAAAATAATCCATATACTATTAATATATTAAAGTAGTATTTTGTTCAATAATAACTTCTTTAATATTAATTAAGTCAATGTTTAAAGTATAAGGTCATACTGTGTTACAATAGCAAAACAAATAGTATTCAGGACAAAGACATCTAGAAACATTAAATAATTAAACGATAATATATAAATAAATTGATAATTATAATAATCCTCATTGAAGAAATTGCAATTAAAAGAGAAATTAATGAAAATATATATAGATGTATATTTTTTTATGCATTTCATAGAATTTCTCATGAAAATCACGTAAATGTACAATTGTATGTAAAATAAAATAAAAAACCAAGTATTTATACATAAATAGTCATTTTCGCCATATGTTACAAATAATGAATATTTATTTCAGCCTAATATTCACTTACTTAGTCTAAAATTCTCATATAACAATCATATTTAGAAAAAATTGCTGAAAAAGTTTTTACATCTCTTAGTGAAGATTCAATAAATGTATAATAAATGGGTAAATGTTATGGGTAAATTATGGATAAATTGTGTGTCTGAAATTTTATTAATTTTTTTTAATATTAAATTAATATTAAATTAAATTTATTCATAAATAATTGTTAATAAATAATTAATAAATAATAATAAATAAAAATATATATATATATATAATTAATTGTACAGTTAGTAGCTTCTAAGTCATAAAATGATAACAATAAATTAAAAAATATGTAATTAAAATCATATTATTATTAACAGATTAAAAAGATGTGTTCATTAAAAACTTTGAAAAAGATCGATTTTCGATTATTTAAATTTACCACTTATTATTAAAATGAGTTTTTTACATTAAATTATCTGTCATAACTAAGGTAATATTTTCCATACTCTTTAAAAAACTAAATTTTTAACAATTCATATTCTTCAAATTATACAGAATAATTGGTACAAAAGTAAATCCGATTTTTTCATAAATTTTTTCAAAAATTTTATAAATATTGATATAGTTAATTCCTATGAATAAAATAATGTATTATATTATATTAAGTCATAAAACTAATGAATTAGTCGGTGTGTAAACTGAAATACAAAATACATGTAATAGCATCATAAGATATTTGTTTAATTTATTTTTGTTTAATTTACTTTATCAGAATTTATATAATTTTATATAATAAGAGATTTAGAATCTATATAAATTTATATAATAATATTTATATAATAAATAAAGCTATAATAAAATTAACATACTAATTAAAATTATTGTAAGATAATAGATTTGAATTTATTATTTAATATAAAATTTATTATAAAGATATGAATTTTTAGTTTTAAATCAATCTATTGCTTGGGCACAATTATATTTATGGAAAAAATGTTTTGTGAATATGAATTGGATAAAAATAATAAAATTAAAAAATTATACAGAACTATTTTTTTATGTTTAATCTTGATTAATAAACTTTTAATTATTTTATCGATTTTGCACTTACTATTATTCACAAGTATTTACTTTGAAAAATTAATTAATATTTTCTTTTTAGAGCATTCAATATTTATACAGTTAAATCAATCAGATATAGAATTCGTATGATTTTATCATTAATGATATAATTATTAAAAAATATATAATATTGATATTAGAATTTCAAAGCATATGCAAAATTTTTACATGCTAATTTAAAACATAATTTTTTCATTTAGAATGTCTATATTTTAAGAAAAATATTTATATATATTTTTTGTTTTATTTTTAATATAGGGCAAATAAATAAAAATACATTGCTGACATTATCACCGAGTAAATTATCAGCTTAAAGGTGCGAATTTTTTTATACTAATTATTTAATATTTTACATGTATAATATAAATATTTAATATTTATTTGTTAAATTTCTTTCTTTTGTATTCACTGAAATATACTTGTATTTGATCGTTTGTAAGTTTTGTTTCTTCTTTTTGAAAACAAGTAATGTCGATCATTCACTAAAAAAATAGTTTGCTTAGTGCAAATACATGATCTGGTAAAAGTGCCTATATTAATACTAAATATTGTTATTTTTATTTTTTATCACTATCTTCTGTTTTTCTTTCTTTGTATCATAATTTATTATAAATATTTAGAAAAAAATTTTTTTGAATAGAAAATACGAAAAAAAAAATATTTAATTAAAATGGTTAGACTGTATATATATATATTATACTTTGATAGTAAAAATCGTTACCAGCCCAGCATTGTCATAAAAATAAAAATAAACAAATGCAAATGTATTTTCTCCGTTTGTAGATGAAACGGCAAGAGAAAGTATAGGCAGGATATGTGTAAAAATGAATTTGGATGACAGAAAATGCTGTGCCTTTTTTGCATACATATCGTCTTTAGTTAGATACGTTATACGCATATGTTTGTTTACACAGTATTTAGTGTAAGAATACGAGCGTCGCCTGCGTAGTAAGAAGTGCGAAAAAGAGGGGCGGGGGATTAAACGAAGCCAACCGTTTAGGAAAATACCGGTGCGATAGTAAATTAAAAATACGTTTTTAAAAATTTCGAATGACTGAAAATTTTGAGTAGTAGTTCGAAAGGGAGACAGAATCCTATAAAATAAACGAATCAATAGGATAAATAGCGAAGATGATTTTGCTGGGACTCGAATAAAACTCTAGCTCGTAACAAATGTCGCAATGGGGTGCAAGAAGGAGGGTGGGATGTAGGAAGGTGTAGTAAGGTTGGCAGAACTGAGCGACGCTTTTAGCTTGTTTGATGCAAAATGACACGGGAATAAACAGAGCCGAAAATACGCATGCGCGCCCTGCCCGCAAATAAGGATCGGTGCTGCTTGGGTTATCGGGGGTAATGGTGGGAGTTTTGCAGCGTCAGTTTGTCGAAGAACATCGTCGTGTATTGCCGTTGAGTCTGCGCTTCGCTTTTTTGCTCCGTGGTTGACCCGTTGTTGCCCGGGTTGCCGCTACCGTCACCAGCACTACTACTGCCGTTGCTGCTGCCACCGCCACCACAATCGTCGCCATTTTTTACTTTACGTCGGGCCGCAGTCTAAGCCGTGTACGGACAATTTCATCTCGCGTTTTTCGTCCGATTCACCGGTTTTTACGGATTACTCTTGACTTGGTAAGCATAAGTATGTTAATATATCGGACCTTCGGTGGCTCCGCGAGTGTTTGCACGGGAGCCACGAGGCATCTCCGAAGACGAGTTCACGCCATTGCGTTTTCCGCGTCTGACACCTTACCTTTCCTCTGCCCCCTTCCTTTGTAATTCCGATCTTACCATGAGCCGGCGAACGAGCGAGCGCCATTTTTCTTCGATTGTTTGCTACATTTTATAGGGTTTTCGTTATAACGCCCTCGTGACACTTATATAATTATTCATTCAAAAAAGTCCATTTTCTGTATAATACTTGATCTTAGTCAGAACGTCAGACGGTTTTGTCTTTGAGAACGAACACGTTAAGTCTAAAAGTTTGACCATGTTAGTTTCGAATTTCGACTATCCATTGTCTTAATTTATCCTTATTAATTTTAATAAACGCTTTGAATACGTTTGTATTATACCTAGCTGGCTTTCCGTTATACTTTTATTTGATTATTTATAGCCAGTTATCATTCGTCAATGATTTATGTATAATCATGCAAAATTCATTTGTGTACGTATTTTGTACAAGATAATACTCTCTAGATTCTTATGAATGTTGTATATTGTTGTTTGAGCAAGAATGTATTATTTAAAAAATAAAAAATAAAAACTTTTATGCAGTCGTGCATTATGTTTGTATTCATGCATGTGTATTAATTTAGGAGTAGAGTTTCGGGCAATGTTTTTGAGCGACACGTACGGGACGCTCGACGAAACAAGAGAAGCTTTGAGCTCAGCGCCATCTTAATTTCGCGTTCAACGATTTATTATACACGTTTATATACAGCTCTGGTGCACGCATTTCGACTTAGTGTAAAGAAATCAACGACGCCGATATTTTGCGAAACGTGCAATTGCTTGTCTTGATCATTTATTTTTTATTGGATTCCCCATATCCCTTGAGTTGATGCAGTGTTGCACGCTAAAAATTGCATTGAATTGTGGCGACTTCCGGTTATCGCGGCATATCTTGGTTAAAATTCATAACTGCGCAGTTAGTTAATACATAACGTGTGGAATTGCTGCTTCATCTCACTTATCGATTTTTCTATCCTTTCAATTGCGCAGGTTCTGAGAACGAGCCGAAATAATGCCGGGTTTCAGTAGCGTGGGTACCTTCAAAATTTTCATCGGCAATTTGGCCGATAAGACCTCCAATGCCGACATTAAACCACTGTTTGAAAAACATGGGAAGGTCGTCGAATGCGATGTTGTCAAGAATTATGGATTTGTGGTAAGTTGATTATATTTTTTCAATCCCAATTTCAATGTGAAAAACACGCGCGCGTGCAAGCGTTAGATCATACGTGCACACTTTCTTGTACATGCAGACACACATTTGTAAATCAAGACGCTAATGTGCATTATTTTAATTAAAAAAGTAATTGAATTCCTAATTATTGAATACTGATATCTTTTAATAATTAATATTTTTAATAGCCTTGTCCATATATATTATTAAATTTGTAGTTCATTCTTGCTTGGTGTATTTCAGTATATTAAACATGCATGATTTGATTTCCAATATTAAAATTTAATTCTAAATAGATAAAGTAAATTATTAGTAAACAAAATTTAAGTTTTATTAATTTTATATATGTAAAGTAGTATTTAAAATCGTAATTAAAATAATCATTTTCAGTTTGTTATATATATTTGTGGTATTATCAATGCACACATTGTAATAAAAAACGAAATAAAAATTTTAGTAATATATATTTATTATTAAAAATTTAGAATTTAGTGTTTATTGAATATTATTTGTTTAAATAAATTATCTAAAAATATATATAGATCTTTTACTAAATTCAATAGTTTCTAAAATCAAAACACATTTACAGCACATGGAAAATGAAGAAGCTGGCAGAAATGCCATCCAAAATTTGAATGGCCAATTAGTACATGGACAAGCCATCAAATGCGAGGCAGCCAAAAGTCGCAAAGGCCCCAATACTCCCACAACTAAAATTTTTGTAGGTAATTTAACCGACAACACTAAAGCACCTCAAGTGCGTGAGTTATTTGCCAAATATGGTACTGTTGTTGAGTGCGATATCGTGCGCAACTATGGTTTTGTCCACTTGGAAGCCACAGGTGATGTGAATGATGCTATTAAGGAACTGAATGGACAGATTGTGGATGGTCAACCCATGAAGGTACAGATATCAACAAGTAGGGTACGACAAAGGCCTGGTATGGGAGACCCGGAGCAGTGCTATAGATGTGGAAGAGGTGGTCACTGGTCAAAAGAGTGTCCTAAGGGTGGAATGGGTGGTGGACCTGATAGGAATGGCTTCAGGGATAGGATGTTTGGACGTGATCCTTATCCACCACCACCACCACCTCCATTCCTTCGAGATAGACTAATGGGTGGAGCACGCTTCGGTGTAAGTGTCATATCGCTAAAAGCAGATTAACCTTTGCATATCTCCAGCTAAACCATTATCCTATACAACTATTTTGTATAATTTTAAGGATTTCATTATCTTAGTATGAAAAACTGTTTACCAAAAATAAGTTTTTAGTTACATTAACATATCTTGTAAAACTAATTAAAGGCTATATCTAAAATTCCGCGATGCCTTAAAAGAGTTGATTTTAAATTATAAAAACATTATGTTACAAATAACTTTCAAATTAGCTTTTATTTTTCTGGTTGAAATTATAATTTCTTTTGATTAAATGGCATAATAGTTAAAATAATATCTTTTGGTGTAATTATGTTAGGGGTATGAAAAGGTTAATCATTTTATTTGCATTGATTTTAAAACAGTGCCTGCAATAAATGTTCAAAAAGACTTATCCACCCTTCCAGGACTACGACAGCTACTACGATCGTCGTGGGTTTGACGATACCAGGGATTTATATGAGAGGAGGTTCACAGGAATGACTGGAATGTCGGGTAATGAAGCCTATCAGTTTCCCGGTACGATTTACTGAGGCGTAAATCGCGCCAATACTGAAATTCACTAATATTATTATTTTATTCTGTTTTTGTTTATTTTTTGTGGATGATGATACACAACAGGTATGGGATCAATGCGCGATACTGGATTCTCTCGTGGCCAAGAATATGGCATGTTTAGCCGACGATCGCCACCACCCACTGGTAACAATGGCAGATTCAGGTGAGTTAATAGGTTTCATCTCCATCTTCACATACGAGAGATTGGTTGACCACCCATATCCGGCTTAACATTGTGAACACATTTCAGGCTGGATTAACAGTTCATGCGATTTTTAGGGTTGGGCGATTTACTTTATGTGTCTCATACATTTTGCCTTTAATATCTTTCTCTATAACACTTTTCCATCTGTCTGCCACTCTTCACTCCCTCTTTCATCATTTATACTTCATTTATTTATATATTTATATTTTTTTATTTTATTTTATTTTTTATTAAAATATTATTTACCTTTTATAAAATTATATTTGCAACTGCCTATATATACATTTCTTTCTTTATATGAAATATACATTAAAAAGTGGAATTTATCGGGTCGGTGTGGTCTGTAATTTTTCAAATTATTTGTTAATCATAAATATAAATATTTATTTTTAATGAAAACTAATACATAAAATGAGTAAAAAACAAAGCATACTTGGCACAAAAGTCTTTTAAAGTATTGAAAACAGAAAAGGAACAATTACGTACACAATCTAGCGTGGTGTTGCTGTACATTTATGTAAAATGACAATATCTGGACATTGTGTACATTCTAAATTTCAGTGCATTTCCGGCTCCATACCGAGTTTAACTGTGAATACAAGCAACCTTAGAGGTACAGTTCTGGGTCAACGTTCAAGTCATGAAAGAGTAAGTCATCGTAAATTTTTGTTTAATAAAATATATTCTCCAATTTTTTATTGCGATGATATGTCATCGATTAGTTTGCTATAATCAGCACTGTTATTGACCAAGGGCTACTGTTCTTGTCTTGAATAAAGTAAACTGCACTTCTAGGGATTTGCCAATTCATAGGCTCTCTTGTTCCATGGCGTTAACTGCGAGCTTTTAGTCTTATATATATATATATATATGTATATGTATATATAATTTTTTAATTTTCTGTATTTGTTTTAATAAATATAAGAACCAATCAATGTAGTACATAATCCACTGCATGAACATATGATAAAAAAGGTTTGCTTAAAGTTTTGTTAATTAGCAACAATTTTCAAAAAATTACAACCCACAATGTGAAAGTTGCACTTATTAAGAAAGGTAGTTTTTCTACTACCTATTTCAAATTTCATTCAATGATTTTATATAATTATCGATTTTTCCCCATTTTTATATGCTTATTATTGCATGTTATATCATTTGGCTATTTAAATTCATAAGTTTAAAAGTCGTGGTTCTTATAATTAATTTATACATTTGTGGCAGTGATTTTTGATTTGTAAAAATCGCATGGATTTTTAAATCCAGCTACAAAGTTTTATTGCCTTGAATAATTATAAAAGAAGTTTTATTTTTGAATTTATTAATTTATTTTTCAAAATGTTTGGAATGTTTGGTTATTAAACACATTTTTAAATTTTCAAAGGTATTCTTTAATAAGAAATTATCGATTACAGAGATTGATAGTAGGGACTAATTCACAAAGTTAAGCCTTGGACAAGGGAGTACATACAGTAAACTCTTGTAAATTATTACTTATGAAGTAACATAGAATCGATAATTGATTTAAATGCTGTTATAGTAGAGGCATGTACGAGGACTTCAGCCGAGATTCATTTGAAGAGCGTAGGTAAGTCATGACATCAAAATACCACACCAGCCCGAAGATTCTTTTTTAAGTTTAACATTGTGACTTCTTTTCATTGTCCCTTTCTTTACCTCGCTTACATCATTGTTTCATCAGCTTGAACAAAAACGAAGTTGCTTTTACTGTTAGTAAATACATTAAACACTTTATGTGTAATAAGCACTACTCATTTTTTATGTAAAATAAATAATATATTTAGAAGTATGGAGTACATGAGTTTTCACACACACATACACACGTACAAGTACATACATATTTATATTATGAATTTTTTATAACAAACTTATTTTTTTGTATTTTTGGAGAAAAGTAAAGTGAGGTAAACTAGAGTCGGTCACGACTTTATTTCCCTTAATAACGAAAGTAATTTTTCATGTACCATATAATTTAATTTATATTATCGAAAGAGTAATAATAAATGATATTTTCATAAAAGACAGACCTAATCGCCAACTATCGTTTAGATCTGTTTTGTTAGTATTTCTATCTTTGTCAACAATTCCGTTTATTTTTGAGAGGTGGTGATATGTCGGATTATATCATTTCGTATCAGAGAATAGGTATATATTATATATTATTGGGTCGCGAGTATTTGCATTAACTTTTATTTTATCATGTATTTGACGTATATCAATGAACTAAAAAAAAAACAACGGATTGGCGATCCTTATTGAATCTACTAATATGCATTGGAAGTAGGTCTGATTAAATACTTTCTCAATATGTGAAATATAATCCTCGTCACCTCCTCCCAACAATAATATAAAACAAAGAAAATAATGAATATACAAATATAAATACATGAGTATACGTATGTATATATATTTACAATATAAAATATAAAAGAAAACGTGCATCCGTTTTTTCCGATCTCGTTTGACTGACGTGGAAAAAATTGATTCTGCTTTACCAGACCGGGAATACGAGGGCCATCGCCGTCGCGCCGGTTCGCACCATACTAAAGCGTCGCCGCCGCCGCCGCCGCCGTCATCCGCCGTCTACGTCGTCGCCTTCGCTGCCGCCGCGCGAGCGTCGCCGCCCCGCCTCCGCCCGAGATAATCTCGGATCGGGTCTGTGTGTCGGTCTATGATGTCGTCGTCGGTGACCTCATATTCATAAAAATAATATATAATTTGTTTGTTGGTTCTAACATAATGTCATACGCGTTAAAATTATTATGACTTGTTGTGAATAAAATAAAATTTACATTGCTAGCTAATACGCGACGCCATCTGACAATGACTTGCAAATTTTCTCATGTACTTAGAAGTTGAAACTTCAAATAAATTATGTAAACATTAACAAACGAGCAACAATAATCAAGCTTTGATCCCATGTAAGTGCCCTTGTTATTTAGGTTTGATCTTAGCAACGATTTTGTATGTTTAAAAAAAGTATTTGTATTACATCGTACAATAGCAAGCAGTTTCGGGACCGAGAACGTCTCTACATCTTTTCTGGTGATGTGATTACTTGGTCGTTCTGTTTTCTCCTCAAATAACTTAGAAAATATGATATTATCGAATCGTGAGCGCACTAAGACTTGCCATTTACACTTAAATCATAAATTATACATAAGGAATATATGAATTAATTCCTTTTTAAATTTTATAAACACCTATGTACATGATGTATAATTTACGATTTAGGTGTATATGGCAGGCCGTAGTGCATCCATGATTCGTTGGTTATATTATGATAAAATAAAACGATCGATTGCGTTAAAAGAAGGTATGCAGCGACGGCGACTCGGCCAAGAGTTACACATATTTTCGGTCCCGAGGATGCTTGTCTACTTATTTGCACGTTGTAATGCGCATATTTTATTTAAACATGCATGATACTAAAAATCTTTTCTAAGTCAAACCCAAATGACGAAGACTGAACGTTCAGAGCTTGATTATTGTTGCCTGATCGTTAATGTTTACATAATTTATACGAGGTTTCAGCTTTTATGCACGTAGATGTCGCCTTGTACTGACGAACAACCTAAATTTTATTTTTATCCATGATAAGTTATAGCAATTTTGTCGTCCGTAACATATTACGTTAGATCCATCAAAAGAATTATATTTGTTTGATGGATTTGATCTTTGTTATATATATATATCTCAAACGAATTATTATGTAATTGTGAATTTTTTTATGCGTGATACATGTTATTTTACAGTGATTTTTAATGTCGCATTTTCTCCGAGCAGTAGCAAAATGTTTGCAACAGGCCCTTGTCTTTTTAAAAGATATTTAATTTTCAATTATATAAATATTTTATATCTAACTTTTTCTTTGTCTTCATTGGTCAAGAAAAAATAGATACAAAACATTTATATAATTCAAAATTAAAGTAAATTAATTAATATCTATATGATAAAATGATGATTATAGAAAAGAGAATAAATAAATTCAATCGTCTTGGTTACTACTCCTCGTGGCAATTTTTATCGGTCGGACCATGTAAAGCCCAGACTCGGAGGAAGCCTTCGTACATAATCCCTCGCTTTACGCCACTTATCGTTGTTTTTAAGTACGCTTGCGTCCAACACGCAATTATATTTTTTTAGATAAAGAAAACAATTTTTTTAATTCATGTTTACTTATTATTATAAATGTAACGTCTTTAAATCTTCGGCACTTATTACCTTTGTAATTAATGTTACTAATTACATACGTAATTTTCATCGTTTTCAAAGAGTTACAGTTATCATTCTAACTAAGTGTGTGTTAAGATAAAAGGATGAATAAGATGCTGTTCCATTATTTACAGACGTAGCTTGAGTACATACATTACATTTACGTTCAAGTATACACTATATATATATATATA
>JAPYYT010001368.1:0-27998 GCA_030522565.1 Ceratosolen corneri
TATTGTCATACGTCAGTCTATAAGTCTGTGATATTATAACAGTTGTGAAACTTCGGATTACTCATGTTGACTTGGAGATAGAATTTGTAATTCGATCGTGCTTATTAATCGGCTAATCTAGTTTCTCCTAAAAATAATTATTTTGATATTCGACACAATCAAGTTGCTCGACTAATTGGATCAGATCGCTGTTTAGTCAACTTCATCACTGCTTTCATCAACCGTCATCTATATTTCAATAGTTCTACATTCATTTCTACAAAATCAACATTCAACAACAGTCTGTATTTATAACGCATTTTCTTCATATATTTATTATTCAATAAATCTTATTTTGCTTTCTCAAAACAACATCCGCTCAATAAATAATATCCATTTCGATCACCTCTCCTTTCGCTATCTGTATCTCCTGATTACATCTTGGAGAGAAAAAACACACACGGGAGAAATCCCGAACAGAGACATATTTAAAATATTTAGCACGCTCCTCGTGAGGGGAGTTTTTATGTTCAACTATGGGAGTGGTCAGTTTCGGTGATTGATTGACAGCTAATTATTTTTCTGTAATTGGTGCCCGTTGACCAGTAGTGTCAACGCCCTTTTGTTGACACATGCAAGCTGTTTCCTTGCATGTGTCTTTAGACATAGAAAACATAATTTCTTTCTTTCATTTGGAGACAACACCTTACATTTATCACAATCATTTATTATGTGTACTTCATTGCAGCAATTCCATTGTAAACTGTGGTTCGTTTTTCTTTATCATCTGATCTTGAGATATTCGAATGTCCAAGATTTGTTATATGGGCAGAGGCCCTTTTTGCCTCACTTCCTTACAGGGGTTGGTCTATTTTAATACTTCTAAGGTTGTCAGGCTTGACATTTGACCCTGAAAAAATTCATCTAGTTCATATGTTATTTTTGTAAGGTCCAACAGCTCTGTCTCACTCTCTACTCAGTTGTTGGCGAAACAACTGAGTTACATGATATGTCACACATAACTCCGTCACACTGTGTTTGTTGTTGTGTGTTCATGACACAGTCTTTTCATCATATCTCTCATTATATGGTATAATTATTTGGCTCCATCGCTTTCAAAGGGCTTGAATCTGTCAGATCTGAAGGTGCGTAGCAACTTTGTGTGTGTTTGTACCCTTTCATTATTGTAATATTCCATTAAAGTTCCCCAACAAGCTTATAATGAATTATCTTCTATGTATAAGTTTTCAATTAAATCTGAGTCGAAACGGATAATATTGCTCCACGATCTGCTATCTCCGTCTGTCCACTATCCGACCCGAAGGACCAAATGTTCGGGAAGTAATCCGAGAAAGAGCTCTCCCAAGGTGGTGTGAGGTTGAGGTCGACAGTGGAGAGGGATAGATAGCAGGGTAGAAAGAAACGGAGACGAAGAAGGCATATGTAATGCTGTAAAACTGTTTTTATTTAAAAGTATTTAAATATAATACTGTTTCTGGTCGATATATTAAAAATATAATGGTATTGTAATCTTGAATTATCACCCTTGAACTATCTTAATATTCAAACGTAAATTGAATACTGTGAAAGTTTGAAGTGAATTTAGAAAATATGCTGAGTTCCGTGAGTTTAATTAAATGTTGCTTATTTCTACACAGGCGCAATATTCAGGCGTGAATTGAATTTCACCAAGCATGGACTTGTGTTGGTTTAGATCAACAGGGTTTACCTGTAGGTTGCTGTGTCTGCTTACTGGATTTGAGTTTTGAACCAAGTACTGATTATTGATGAATTGTGCATCAGTAGCGCCGTCCTTGATTACACCGTCTGTGCTTGTCGCGAGTACCTGTGTGCGGATTGAATATTGTCAGTTGCCTTCTCTGTTTCCGATCGCGTCG
Organism: Ceratosolen corneri; assembly: GCA_030522565.1. Classification (NCBI taxonomy): domain Eukaryota; kingdom Metazoa; phylum Arthropoda; class Insecta; order Hymenoptera; family Agaonidae; genus Ceratosolen; species Ceratosolen corneri. The sequence goes on from JAPYYT010001368.1 coordinate 1,878, forward strand.
GGCGAGTAGCACAATCCAGAGCTCTTGCTTTCCTTTCAGTGCGCGATCTTTGAACCTTGTTATTTGATTACCTAAAATGGTCGTTGATGAGCTAATCAGTCGACGCCTTTTTAGGCGGTAGAGGCATTAAAGCGATGGCCGGCCGCATGTCGGACAGCGACGTCGCGATATTTACACTTTTCAAAGTTTGGCAACTACGCGTGGGTTCTTGGAAGGTTTTGTCCGTTAATTTTACGACACGTGCCTTACAATGCACGTGATGGTCATACCATCGTCGATATTTCGAATGCAGTGCTGAGAAAACTGGACTGTTTCATATCACTGTCAATGTGAAATATACATGAAATATCGGAAATTTCGTCGGCTCTCCGGGCACATCTGGCAATCATACACATAAAAAGTATTCAAAACAAATATCAAAAGAAACAATATTATTTAGTGACTTTCGAGTTTCTATTCGGTTCTCGAACACTAGTAGATGGATTTTATATATATTATTTAACTTTGCATAATTTTTCAGATTATAAAATTCTCATTTAATATCCACCTAATATTATTTTAAAACAGTTTTTAATTTTATATTACAGCGAAATAAATTTAAAGATACAAGAAACTGGAGATAATTATAATAAAATGCTTTATAAAGAAGCGCTACGAACTGGATTTTTTGAATTTCAAACAAGTAAAGATAAGTACTTACAACTAAGTATATTGGAAGGTACACATTGGAATCTATTGATGCGATTTATAGAAACGCAAATTATACTTTTATCTCCGATATGCCCTCATGTAGCAGAACATGTATGGAATTTAATTGGAAAGGTATTAATATTAGAAACCTAGTTACATATACTCTCAGTATAAAATAATATTAATAATAATAAATAAATAATAATAAAAACAATATTAATATATCTATATAGAAAAATTATAAAAATCAAATAATTAAAAAAAATGGTTATTGTATAAATATAATACAAAATCATAAATATTTGGTTATTTTCAATATTTTTAGAATGGTAGTATCTGGAATGCTAAATGGCCAACAAAAGATAGAATTGATCGAATTTTAATAAAGTCTTCACAATATCTTATGGATGCTGCTCATTCATTTAGAGTACGTTTGAATAATTATAAGATTCAAAAAGTAAAAAAACAAAAATGTTCAATGATGTCAATAGAAAAACCTAACATAGGTATCATTTATGCAGCAAAAACTTGGCCATTTTGGCAAAGCCTTATTCTTACAAGTATGAAAAACTTATACATAGTAAGTGTATTAATTATTAAATAATTCTGACTCTTTCAACAGAATCTAATTTTTTTTAAATAAATCACGTAAAGTTAATATTAATTTTTTATATAGAAATATGGTAATAATATTCCAGAAAATAAGATTATTGCTATTGAATTAATAAATAAAGACGAATTAAAAAAATATACGAAAAAAGTTATGCCCTTTGTTCAAATGGTAAAAAAAAAAATTGATGTTGTTGGTATTGATGCATTTAATTTAACTTTAGATTTCAATGAAATTGATATTCTTTCAAGTAGTAAAGAATATCTCCGTACTACTCTTGATGTATGTATGAAATAATAGATACAATTTTTACTAGAAATAATATTGTATATTATTAAAATGATTTTACTGCAGCTGGAGGAGCTACATATTAAATATGCAAATGAGATGGAAGATAATAATATGGAAGAATGTTGCCCTGGTGCACCATTTATTACTTTTATAGTTAAGCCACATATAAATGTATATTTTATAAATCCTCAAAAATGTAATGGTATATTTGATACATCAATTAAAATCAGCCATGGAGATACAGTTAAACAAGTCATTTGTAAAATCAAAAAAGTAAAGAATATCGAAGGTATTTGTAACAAAAGAAAGTATATAAATTTAATAGTAATAAGATTTTATAAACAAGATTCGTATTATTATTAGTAATATAAATTATGTCTTAATATCAAAGTATATATTTTTTCATTACTGAAATAAATTATTTTTGCAGATTCTTCAACAATTACTTTGTATCGTTATAAAAATTCATTTTTAGATCCACGTATAATTCCAACAAATGAAAATATTTTATTAAATAAAGAAAAACTATCAAATAATGATATATTTTTAATAGATTCTGATAAAAATACAGTTAACTTAAATTTTCAAAATAAAATATTTTATATAGGTGATAGGCTTATTTATTGGGTAGAATTATAAATATATCTATATAGAAAAAAATAAATATATATTTTTAATTAATTGTAAAATAAACGATGTAATTTCAGATTATTGAAATAAAATTTTGTTATTTACATATATCTGAACAGATAAAAAAGTATTGTAAAGTTTGAATTTTTTTAACTATAAATATATGTTTGAGAAAGTATTTCTTGAATATTTTTTTTTTTTTTTATTCATTATTTAAGACCCATAAAATTAATTCATAGCAAAAAGTCGTAGATAACGTACAAAATTATATTTTATATTTGTGAAACAGTCTATTCTAATTTATTTCAATTTTAATAATTCGTTTAACAATATTTTTAAAGTAATTTTACAGAAAGGCAAAATCATAATAGACTCAATTATTCTTTTAATTACATATTTAATTCATATAATAAATATAATAATTTATATTTGTTTGCCTGGCAATATTTAGTAACTCAAAAAATGATAAAAATGTTACATAATTGTGTATTTATATGTGTTTATATGAATTTTATAATTACATTCATATTTTTTTAATACAATAATTTAAAGAAACTAACATAATATTTATTCATAATAAAAAATAATAAATTTTGTTTTATATTACCTTAATTTAATATCTGTATTGTAAATTAATATTAGTTCTAAAACGAGTTTGTTAAAGTAAATAAAACTTAAATACACAAAAAATGTGCTGTTTTTAATTATAATGAATGATATATTGTTTTATTATAAACAATATAAGTATAAAGAATGTATATCATATAAAGCCAATTATTTTATACTTATAATTTTTTTTTGTTAATCAGTATATATTAGTTAAAAACATTTTATTATAATTAAATAGTAATTTATAATAAGCCATTATTTTTACAAATTATTTAAAATACTTAATTATTATTAATTAAATAAGGATCAGAAATTCGTCGAAATACTGCTAAAAATTTATCACCTTTATTTCTGGTTACCTTTTGTCCTTCTTCGGTACTTTCATATAATTTTTCAACAATTGGATCTGAAATCTTCATGTATGCTTATTAAATTAATTTATAAACAAAAGATTTATGTTGAAAAAGGGAAAAGAATCTTACCAATTGGTTTATTGGAATACGTAAAAATAATGGATGTTCTGTTAAGTGTTGTACCATCCATTCATGTAAATCTTTGACATCAGTCATTGTATATACAATAGCCTTAAAATATAATTTCAATATATTATTCAATTTATTTATATATATTAATTTTGTATGAACATTAATATACTTATGCTTGTACTTACATTTTCTGCTAAAACATATGCATATTCAGCTAAAAGAGATTTATTAATAATGCGCCATTTATGTTTTGCTTTTTTGAAATGTGGGTCAGGATATAAGAAAAACATTTTTTTCAATTGACCTTTATAAAAATAATTTGGCAAATATTTCATAGCATTAGTTCTAATACAAGCAATATTCTTATATTGATCTGGAAATTGAGAGCGTAATGCTGCTATTTTATCAATTACATAATCTGAAACCTTGACTCTAATTTCCATTCCCACAATTAAATTATTAGGAAACATTAACGAAAGTGTAACTAAATGAAATAATAATTATTTAAAAATAAAAAAATACAAAATAATTTATACTAATAAAATTTACCAAGTAATCCACCGTAGCCACAACCAATATCTACAAATTCGACAAATTTATTTAATATGTTAATACTCCTGTTTGAATCAAATATTTCAATAATATTTGAATATAATAGAGTCCAATCCATAATATCAGGCTTTACAGGACTATAAAAAATTATTCATAAATTAATATAATATAGATAATTCTAATATTTGATTTTTTACATTATAATCAAAACTTACTATTTGATACAATGATCTGCTATAGGATTAGAATGGGCTCGTTGACGATAAAATTTTTTTTGTGGTAAAGCTATTGTAATATTTGTCATTTTTAGTCTTCTATTAAGCTATAACTAATTGAAATTTTAATGAATAATTTGATATAAATGAAAAAAATAATTTAAATATGTGAATTAAATCAATAGTAATTTTTAATAATACATACAGAAATGGTTATTTTAATAAATTATGCAAACATTTGATACTATTAAATAAACCATATTGACGTTTGAATAAAAATATTTATATAGCATTATAAATTATATCATTGTGTTCAGAGCATTATATGAAATATGATTAATCATAAATGAACATTTAAGACTAACTAAAATTCATATATAACAAAAAATTAATTTTAAAAAGCTTTATAAAGTTTGATTTCGTTCATTTGAAATATAAACAAAAATACTATTATAAATACAAAAAAATGTTAAAGTAAATACCTTTAAAAGGAACATGTATTAATAAAGAAAAAAAATAAAACTTAAAGAATCAACTTGTCGAGCATGCGTAAAACGATTGTATCAGCTGTTTCCAATAAGTTGGTGCCATCTTATGGCTCAATAATAAATGCAGTGAAAAAAAGTTTTCTTACATAGTATAAATTAGCAATAATCAATCAATTTTGTTTTTAATATTAACTTATATTGGTTTTGATATATTAAGTAAACAAGTGTTTCATTCTGTACGTGTTCTATACAGTATACTATCAATTTCATTATAATTTTTCTTTTTATACGCGTATGTGTTTTCTTGATTTTACATTTTCTTCTTGTTTCTTAGGCTTTTAAGAAAAAACGTATGTATATTAATTACACCATATAAAGAAAATTATGTGCTAAACCACTATATCATGAAGTAGTGAATTTTTGATACGCATTAACGTGATAGAATATATGATGAATGTAATATTGCATTATCAAGAGGAACAGTTAACTAATTGAATGAATAAAAAAATGAGTCTTATTTGTTTCCTTTCAAAAAAGTAATGAAATGTAACTAAGATTACACAGAAATTCCTTCAGTGATAAAATTATTCCAAGTTGTATTTTATTTTCTATTATTAAGTATTGTGTACACTTTGGGATTAATTTTCATCTCTGCCATGGTGTGTTGAAAAGAGAGTACAATTAAACTAACACAGGTTATACTAGGAAAATACTGTTGGCCTGTTACAGGACAATGAAAATAAATTTTTGCTATTAGGTGAGTAATACAAAATACAAATTTGGACTTAGAACAAGTCAGAGTTTTATCATATTTAATTGCATGTATAATTTTATACGAAGCAAATATTCTTTCTTCTACATTATTGTGAAATAAATGAAAATATAGTTTATAATTCTGTTTATTGTATCGTCATTTGGCATGCTTATTTTAAAGCTAAGTAAGTGAATTTTAATACAGAAATTAAAGCAAAATTTTAATTAAAAAATAGGATTAATAACAATATAATAGTATTTTTTTATTTGAAAATAACTATTCTTATTTAAAGTATAATATAATATAATATAATATAATTTAATGAAATCATTAAATAAATTTAACTTGTTAAACGTAATTTTTCAAAATTATAAATTATAAAATTTAAAACAACAATAAGCATTAATTTATATGTATATATATACCTGTATAAGTATTTATGCATTATGAAGCATGCATTTGTGTATGTATGTATTAATAAGATATATAAATATAAATAATTTCAAATTAATAATATCAAATAAAATAGTAAAATTTATTACAATCCTACTTATTTTGATTATTATGGCTGTGCTCTAATTTTATCAAATTATCACAAAAAAATTAAAATTTTTAAAGAAAATATCTTATTGTTTCGATTATTAGACAAATTTATTGACACTTAATTTAATTATATATTTTTAATTAAAATTTAATTATTTCTATATTAATATTTTAAATTATAGATTAAATGATAGTGAATTAATTTATATGACACATTATTATAAAATCAAGGCTCTTTATGATCCAAGTATATGGTTGACTTTTAAGTTAGATAAGGCTACGATAATTACATAATGGAATAAATATTTTAGTTGAAATATTTATAATATTTTTATAATTTTATTACAATTTATTTTTACTCCCTTCATTTAATAATTTATAAACATTATTTTTACTTTTTCATTATTGAATATTATTCCAAGTCTTCACTTATTATAACAACACCATAATAAAATAGTAATAGAACAAAATTAAGAAGTTATTTCAAATATTTAATATTTGAAACTTAAAATTTGTAACAATTAATTTATTTTATTAATATTTCGAACAAAACATTTTACCAAATTGTAATTAATTTATTAAATAATAATTAAAATTTTTATTTATAACATTCGTAAATTATATTAATTTCGATAATTATGTACCAAATACAGAATATATATAAATTTATATTTATGTTTTAAAAATCTCAATTAAAGGGTGTCCAATTTAATTCATATTAATATATCATTATGATTAAGCTGTTCTAACGATATTACAATAAAACAGGATAAATGCAGTTAATTAAAATTAGTATATAATAATTTTAACTATTAATGTTTGTAAATATCAAATTTGATAGCATATTTCATAAAAATGAAATTGTTATTATAAACATATTAGTCAGCTACATATATTTTAAAGTAGATTAAATTTTATATAACTATAACTGAAAAAATTAATAAAATGTTAAATAATTTTATATATTTTTAGAAAAAATATTGTTTCTATTATGCAAAAATTTATAGATTTATAATTAATTTAAGTTTTGTACACTATGGGTTCAAGTTATATTTATTTTTTTTTTCGTCATATACGTATTTACAACTAAAGATTTGCAAAATATTATGTACAACTGCGATAATGGAAAAAAGAGAAAAATAGAACAAAGAAAAAAAGTGAAAAAAAAGGAAGGCGATGAAAAAAGAAAGAGAGGATGAAATTTTATTTCAACACTTACACCATTTTATGTATTTACTACAGTACAACAGTATTTACAAAAGTTTTATAGAATATAGTCTCTGAACCTAGCTACTTTAGAGTGAATTTAGTTAAGACGAAGACATGCAGAAGTAGGTTAGGACGAAATTAGGATATTGTGTGAAAGCACAATTAATGAAGCTAAATTTAAGAATTAATTTTCATTTTCACATATTATTTCTCGGTATGTTATAAGTATTTTTATTCTCCATCGTTTCAAACAAAGCGCTCGCAGGACAAGGGCACCAATTATGGCTTGATTTGATGCAGTCTGAATTTATGTAACATTTTCATTAAAATGAGAATATTCACTTACAAAACAGTTCAATTCATTTTCGTATTTAAATATAAATTAAATATATATTTAAATTTTTTAGGTAAAATTCAATTTAAGCAATTGTTCTCTAATAATTTTAGTGATATATTACTCTGGACATATATGAGTATGTTGATATAGATATAATTAACATACGTACATGTTCGTAAATGTATACGTAAAAATATAAATAAACAATACGTAAATGTTCTTTTCTATTAAAAAATCATATATTTTATTTACATAATTAATATCTATATTTTAATATGCACAGTAGATGTATGCAATTATATTTATAAAAATAGTTATTTGTTTATTTGTTTAAAATGAATAACTATATTATTCATGTATGTTTATCTCTTTGTCATTTTTCGTGCGTGCTGACAGAAAGGGAAATTCAATATTAGAAAATTCTATTATCTACAAATTAAGACTCTTAGTATAATAATACACTACCATATGCATGCGCATATGAACAATAATTTTAGAATACAATTAATTTTCTGTTATACACTATACATTTTTTTAGTTTCTTTTGGTAAAATGTTATTATGCATATAAAAGATATATATGACTATTTAAAATATTTTATAATTCAGAATAGTTTGTGTATATATTTTTTTTATCAAGCAACTAATAATATAGTAATCCGAAATTAAAATTACGGTTCTTAATATTTAAATAAAAATTACGATTTATATTATTGTCTACACAAATTATGAATAATCGATTGATTAATTCCAAATGTTTAATTGATATAGAAACATATAAATATATAATTATATATATATATATATCAATGAACACTAAACAAGACATATTTGTAAACAACTACAAAATAGAAGCTAGAACGAACCTTGGTAATTACTTTATAATAATTATTAGTAATAATAATAATATCATTATAACTATTAAAAATTAATATTGATACCGTCAATATATAATCATTTGGAAAAGTATTTATGAATTGTATTATTTATATACTTGTGAGGATAAATTTTCATATATTTAATAATAAAATAATTATATTAAAACCATACCAAAAATACCATGAACCGAAATAATGATGTAACAAAATTAATTAAAATAAAACGAAAGACAGTAAGTAAAATGTTCAGATTAAACATAAGATTACCATAATGTATATTTTTAATTAAATATTGTGATATTATTCATATAAATTTAATTATAGAAACAATAAATTTCATTAAGAAATCAAAAACATAACTTTTTATGAAATAGTTAATATTTATATTAATGATATTTCATTGTCTTAATCTCTTAATAAATGAATAGCCGTTATCGGATCGATAGATGTTAAATATTTGTATAATAAAAGAAAGTAGCAGCAAATCCAAAAAGTGTTGCCGTAAAAAATAATTTCGAATTCAACATTTAGAAAAATTATTTCTTAAAATAAAATAAAAATAAAAAATAATACAATTATTTTTTAATAACAATGAGATCAATTTTTAATTTTTATAAAATTAATATAAGTTTTTATGCATATAATGTGCCTAGTAATATAACTGCAGTCAAACTTTTTTTGAGTATAATATTTTGTATTATCTTTATTTTTGATCTATGTAAAATTTTGAGCTAACTGCATATATAAAATTTCACGTCTTGAAATGATGAACAGTAATGTATGCATTAAAATCTAATAATTTAATTTTAAATATGAATTTTGTATAGTTATGCAATTTCTTAAAACAAATTTCTATCATTTTTATTTTGCTTTGGTAACTAAACTGAACGTGTTTATTGTAATTGAAAACAAAGTGATTTAATGAGTAATTCGGGAATTGGATAATAAAATTATAGAAGACTCTTAAAATATTTCCGTGAATATCTTCATTGAAAGATTAATACTAACGCTGTTGGTCAAATAACTTCATATATCAAATTGATGAGCTTTTATTTCCTTTTACGTGTTTCCTATATCAACTTGTTTGTCATTTAATGATAATATAAATCTAAAGTACTTAAGTAATCTATATGTAAAACTCATGATTTTCAATATTCGTTTGATTGAATGTTGATAGTGTGTCATTCCAGTATTCAGTCGAATCATGCCGAATAAAGATTGCAATAGTTATTGTTACCATTTTATTGCAATCATTTTTTTACTTTAGCTTGTACTTTTTTATTGTTTGATCGAAAATAATTCTACAATTGATACTACGTATAATTCGAGAATCGCTAGCCTGTCTACAAAAGTATGACCATTGTGTACACAAACGACTAAGAAATTGAGAATATTACGCGAGTGCAAGTGAATGAACAAGTTTATTTATCAGACGTGAAATATTGTTCTTATTTCATTAAAAATATATTACATTTATTAGAAAATTATAAATAAGTATAATATATAAAAACTAATATTTGCTGTAGAGAGAAAATATATTCGAATCCTGCATCTTTAATTATTCAATCAAATTTTAATTATTATTTCCTGTTAATATAACTTGTTGTTGTATATGAATAAAATAATATTATACTAATTAAATAATTTATCCTATTATATATAAATTTAAAAAATTATATTATTTAAACGTAAAAATCTATTAAAACGAAGTATTGCATAATATACAAATTTTCTAAATATTTTAATTCGTAAATATTTATGAAATACATTATTTTAATTAAAACTTTATTTTAACCTAACTGGATTATATTCCATATTTATTTTCAATATAAAAATGATTTTACTTAACAAATATCTCTAAAAGATATCAATAATTTAAAGAACACAGTGGCTTATGTTATTTAAATAGTGTAAACATTATTTATATAAAATGTCAAATAGATAATCAAAATTATTTTTATAGTATATTCGTAAAATCTTAAAATTATAAATTTAAATATGCGATGTTCTCATAATTGAATAAATCATGTTTACTATAAGGAAATTTAAGTTAATTTTCGTTATTATTGATTATATTTAATCAATGTATATGAAAAATTGTTTTAGTTAGTTTTATTGATTTCATTAATATTATTTTTACATAATTTATATCCTAATTAATAATATTATGATTATAAATTTTAAAACTATTAATTCTTATAAAATTAAAGAAAAATTTTGTTAATTATTTAATATTAATTTATACGTATAAACAATCAAATTAAAAATTGACAAATAAAAGAACAAATATATATATAATACGAGAAAAAATTTAAAGAAAAATTAAAGAATAAAAAAAGAATATATGAAAAAGTAAATAAAATTGCTATAAAAAATATTGATAATATGAACTTAAATATTTATGAAATAATATCTAAACAATTTTATATAGTTCAAAATTTAATCTAACTTTGTCTTTTTTTTTTTATAATTTTTTCTTTTTTACTGTAAAGATATTTTGTTATAATAATAATGAAGACTATATCGATGATGATTATAAGAATGATCGTAGCGACATCGTGATAATATTCTCACTTGAATCTATTTTAATCTCATTTTTATCATAACACCGAAGTGTATCAATCTTGATTAGAAATTTAAAAATTATAATCGTTTAAATTCCCAATTAAGATTTAATAGTAATAAAAACTATGTTCTGTAAATAGTTATCCAAAATATTAATGTAAAAATAAATTTTAAATTTGTTTCTTATAAATATATATATAATATTACCTATATGATGTATGACAAAAAATTTGGGATTAAAACTTTTGTGTAAAATAATTATTATATATTATATATTAAAGAAATATATTATACTATTAAATATTTCATTTTCATACTTTAAATTAAAAAATTATAATTGATAAAGTTTATTTGAATAAAGTATAAAGCTTTAATTGTAATGTCCAAGTTATTTAATTTAGATTTTAGTTTTTCACTTCTTAATAATTAAAAAATGAATTGTAATTTAATTTATAATCTGGTAAATTTTAAATAATACATTATGATTAATTTTAGTGATGTAATATTCTATTAATATTAATGATGAAATTGTTTTATATGTTCTCCAATAACTTTTTAGAGTTTTTTTCTATAAAACATAAAAAGAGCTCATGTTGATGTTATACACATGTTAATTTAATATTAACATTTTTTATTTAATTGAACTTCGCTATCTTCAAATAATTGGTATGACATCTAAATAAATTTAATAGTAAACAAAATAATGATTTTATTTATATTAATAAATTATTTATTTAGAATATATTAATTTAATTATAATGAAAAATTAATAAAGGCTAAATAAAGAACAAATATTTAACGAACGACAATGGTAATACTATCAGATATAAAAATTCATATGGAAAATCACGTTGATGAAAAATCGAGACTTTTAAGGCTGATAAATTTAGGTACATCATCCTCATTACTGACTAGTAACATAACCAAGTCATATGGTTCGCTAGTAGACAATTGTCAACAAGCCGTGACATCATTCTGGAATAGAAATAAACAGGTACACATTATTATTCAACAGTACATGTTAGCAAATATAAAATATTTTCAAAATTTTATAATTGCAAAAATATCATTTTATTAGTATATAAATAGGAATTAAATTTACCAATTTGTTATTTTCATACATTTACTTATCAATTATTTCATTTATTTAATAAAATAATTAATTCTATAATAATTATATATAGAATATTATAATGGAGGATTGTTTTCAATATTAAAATTTCAAATAAAATCACAGTTTTTAATAATAGACATTTTTTCAAAAACAAAAAAATTTATGAATTGTATTATTGTATAATCTATTATATTTAATATCTATCTCATAAAATCACTCCTTTATTATGAATTTTGAAGTTTTCATCAATTTTGAAACATAATATTTTATGAAAATTAATAATAATAATAATAAATTGTATTATATATATATTTCTATAAGTTAAAATAAATAAGTTATATTATTATATCGAAATGTTATTGTTAAAACAATATTTCTGATAATAGAATAACAAAAGAATGACAAAAGAAAAATAATAAAATAACGAATTTTATAATTGATTTAGATTTTGGAATTGATTATTTAATGTTTCTGTATAATTATTTTATTATGCTCGTAAATGCCCATGAGAATGAACATTATCAAAAACATATAGAGGTAAAGTTTGCTAAATGTTGAAAATAGGATCTCATAATGTAAAATTCTCCTTTATAAATAAATCTAATAATCAAAATTATTCTAGAATTTGTTGTTCATTGTCGCTAAGTTTCTTAAGTACATAGATGTCACGAATACAAAAAATAGCTTTTATAAACTTTCGAATAAAAAATATTTTGTTGTTATACAAAATTTTATGGTTAAAATTACTTTATAATATATTTAGCATATAGCTGTATTAAATATAAATTAAAATTTTGTATTTTATTATTTATGAATTTTTATGAGAATGTTGATTAATGGTTTATAGGTTAAACAAATATTTTCAGAAATAAATATTAATAAAAGATTTTAACACCAAAAAGTCGAAATATTAAAAGTAGCATTGTTCTATTTTGTCATTAGTATTGATGTTCGTGTTACATTAGTAATTTGTATTTTTTATAGACCATCCAGAATAAAGTAGAAATATTTTTAAAATATTTGAGAATTAACCCGTATGAACTCTCGTCAACGTTAATGCTCTCTCGCTTGGTGGAGGATGCAAATAGTGAAAAGGGGTGAGGATAAAAGGGGTTAAAAGTTAAGTCTATAATGTTTGGATGCAACTATAAATGGCTTTTATTGATAATAAATAGATATATAAATATGTTTTATATATAGGATGTTGAATATTATTTTATATATAGGAGCGGTCTGTTTTTAATGCAATCTCGACATTCAGTTGTAAATTGAATGTCTTGATACCCGCAAATGGATTTTAGCCCTGATGTCATGTAGTTTTAGAACTGTTCGATCGAATTATTTTAACTAAAAAGATAATTTCAGTAGTCGATTGAAGTTAAACGCCGTGTACTTAGTCTGTTGATTTTATGTGCTGCTTCGCGGCAAGAAAAACCTATATGCTAACAAAGTATTAATTGTAAGATGAATACCATGTAGTAACCTGAAAAAAAATAGCTCCCGTGCAGTATACTATATTTTGAATTTGTCCAGTATTTGATCGTTTAACGCCGGACAGTTTGAAATTGATCTAATCTGAATACTTCTTGAATTATAATTATTGCCTTATGGTTTAATAAAAAATGTTAAAGTAATTAACTACTTAGTGTCTATAGTCTTGTTTATAGAAGTTTAGCGCTGTTGCGCCAGGGGAAATTTTCTCGGATAGAAATTATAGTGCTTAATAGAATAATTTGTCCACACTTGTTGCTAGCTACTTGTTACTATGTACTATTGTAGGTTTAAATGTCACTGTTTTTACAATATTCCCTATTTTTATTTAAATAATAAGATAATTAAAACATATGGGTTCGAGTAAGGATACACTATCATATTAAATATTTTAGAGGTTAAGTTTTCTTAATGTGTTGCGTACAGGATTTTAAATTTCTTAAGTAATTAATGATATGTAGCACTAAGTAGTAAACGATATAATACTAATAGATGACTATAAAAATATTGAGTATCTCCTAATTAATTAATAACAATAAATAATATAACTGTATTTATTATTTTTTCTATTTAATAAAATTCATATAATGTCATACAGTTATCGATTTAACGAACTACTAAAACTAGGTAGAAGTCTACATGATATTCAATGAATTCAATTAATATGAAGATTTTCTTGTAATATAGTAGATGTCAAGTGTAATGAATTAACTTTGTAATTTGTTATGTAGTTCTGAATATTTCTGATTATTTCGGTTTCTTTTTGTATATAGCACTTTTTCAAATAATTCAGTTTATTCCCTTTAACGAAATTGATTTTAACATTTAAAAATATTAAAACTATAAAATAGTGTATAATATATTATTTTGTATTTAAATTTTATTTTTTTTATAGAAGAATAATATTTTTTCTTTAAAATTAACTATGTTTATTGAAAAAATTGGAAAATCTAACAAGTATAATCATAGCATAAATGTAATAATATTCAAAGTAAATATATGATTTTAGTTCAAATCAATTTTTGTTCTAAATTCTAAATTATACATGATTGTAATGAAGGCAATGTTTTTTTGGAGTGGTATATTCAATATGTTAGTTATTCGAATATTGTAATAATAAATTTAAATTCTGTTGAATTCTTCTTGATCTTTTCTATTATAAAATAATATTTTATTTCAATATGCTTCAGTAATTTATGATTACTTATTTTACTTATTATTATTCTATCATTTATTATTATTTGTATTTCTACATTTTGACATTCGTACATATTTTTTCTGGAATCTGTTTTATATCCGGACCAATATATATCCAATATATTTGTATATCTTGCATTTAATTTCACCATTAATATTTTTACGAATGTTGTTCAGTTTTTTTTTTTGACCCGTACATATGACTGGATTATTTAGTAATATAAATTAGTTCTAAAATTTTTTATATCATTTTTATTGTAAAACAAACTTCGTACATTTTCTTTAGCACTTTAAAGTTGAATTGAACTATCAAAAACTATAATTTCAAATTATGTCTATTAGACATAATTCTAATTATGTCTACGAAATAATACGTTTATGGCTAAAATATCTAATAAATTCTAAATTTAAACAATTATAATTATTACAACTAATAAATGATGTTAAGAAAAATAAACCTTAACAACAAATGTTGGGTTTGAATTGGAATCAGTAAATATCAGTAAGAAAAGTTTTTATATTTTCTTTTCATTATTATCTATTATTGAAAATTGTCATTAATAATTGTAATGCGATAATTATTTTTATATAATTTTTGTAGGTTACATAATTCGGTTCCATTGATAAACTCAATTTTTACAAAGTCTAAATCTACATTTATCTTACTCCATTTTTTGTTATTAACTTCATTTTACATTATAGCATAGCTGGGGAGTTTTCAATATATGATATTCGTTTGCACTGATAAATTTGAAAGTTTTATTATTCTTCATAAAAGTAGTCCTTAAATATATTTTTATTGTTTAAAATTCAATTAACTTTTAAGCTTATTGACTTTCATATTTTGTTGCTTGCATTATATATATTTGTTCGGGAAGTAACACGATGTGTAAACTCTCCTAAGATGGTACGGGGGAGAGGAAAATAATGAAAGGAGAAAGTTAGCGGCAGGCATCGGAAGACAGTCTTTGATAATTGTATGTAACTATAAGAGTATTTATTGAAAATAATATTCTCAATATAATATGGAATTTTAGTTGTATTTTTGTTGACTAGAAAGTTTATTATGTTATATTGATAGTAAGTTGTAAATTGAAATGTCTTTATATTAATTATAATTGAATATGTTTGGTTTTAACGAGAAAATATTAGCTTAAAAGATTGATAAATGAATGAACTACTTTCCTGTTATATGGCGAAGTAGTTGCTGTAGCGGTCAGTTGTACGTTGAACACCACTTGTTGTTTCGGAACAGTGGTCATTGCGATGATCAGTTGTAAGTTGAACGTCTCTTCTTCCCATTGACCTTACGTGCATTTATAAATGGATGAGAGAATCTTTTGGTTGCTTGATAGCGCGACTATTCTTAATGGTCGCTGTTCGCAGCATACTTGATATTTTTTCGTTCTATGCACTGAAGTATATTGATACATACCTTGTGAATGATGTGATTGTGTTGCTTCCATTGATTCAGCGGCGGTCCATTGTAAATTGGATGTCGCTTAATAGCACACTTGAAGTACTTAGGTCATTGAAGAAGACCCGTGGAGTAATTGCCGAAGTTGCAGCGACGGTCACTTGTAAGTTGGATGTTACCTGTTGAACTTAAAGTCACTCAGGTCTTTGTGTTGAAGGTGCCGACAAAACTTGACAACAAAACTCGCTCTGCTGCTGGTGCAGTCTATTTTTATTCATGTCACCCCGCCTTTCTGGGGGTGTATTCGATGTCCAGTTTCTGAAGAGTCGAAGTCACTATTTTCTCCTGATTGGTAAAAAGAATTAAAGAGGAAGGAGCCCTGGGCAGTGTGTGAGAAGAACGAGATACCGTTTGTCTGCTAATAGGTTGCACTAATAGTCACTGTTGTGCAATAAACTAGGTGTAGTTCTTGTTTGCATTTCACCCGTGTTTCCTTGCACTAGAGGCGCGACGAAACCATACCGATTTAGTAACGCATTCGATAGTTTTATAATCTTAATAGAAAATTATTACTCTGTCTGGCAATGAAACATGTGTAATTGTAGCCCCAAACAAAAGGTGTAAATAGCGGTCAGCATGTAACCGTTGCATGACCCTTGGGAATTATCGTACAAGGCGAAGGTTCTTGGCGAGCATCTGGCAATCATAAAAATGTTAAAAGCTTCTAACAAATTTTCCAAACAAAGAAATATTAATATTTTATTTATAAGTTTTTATTAGATATTATTATCAGTACTGTATTCTTTTCTGAAAAATATTAATTTTTTATATATCATTATTACATGTTTATCCGATTATCTAAATTTATATAATTATATCAATTAATATAAGTATCTAATTTATGTATCGAGTGTATGATATTAAATTTATTTATGAATTTTATTAAAAATGTAATCAACTATTCCTATGTTTATTGATTTCATGGTAAATAAAAATCCAATCTTTTCAATATCATTTAATTTAAATTATCGATGATAAGTGTTCACGAATTCAACTCTTCAAAAATACAGCAATAATTTGTTGGACTATTTCTATTGATATTGTAAATATTTTTATCATATTTTTCTAAATTTTTAATTTACGTGATTTTCAATATACATGTGAAATCATTATAATCTAATTCATGTGTAAAAATTTAAAGAAATTAGTT
Organism: Ceratosolen corneri; assembly: GCA_030522565.1. Taxonomy (NCBI): domain Eukaryota; kingdom Metazoa; phylum Arthropoda; class Insecta; order Hymenoptera; family Agaonidae; genus Ceratosolen; species Ceratosolen corneri. Next base: position 19,162 of record JAPYYT010001368.1, read on the forward strand.
CCAAGTTAAAACTGTACAAATGTTAATAATTTTACAATAATTATATAACTTTACAACATTCTTCTTCGCTTTTACCCATGTAACTCATTCATTAATCTTTATCATTTAGGTTTAATGTAATTATTTTTATTATCCTTCCTATATTTTAACTGTAAAATATTATAAATTTTATTTTTAAATTAAAATCTCTATTTTAATTCTTCAAATACAATATTTCTTATACAATCATTGTAATATTTCTTTTTAATATACTTTTTAATATAATTTTTTAATAATTATAATTTATATAAATAATAATTTAAAATCGATAAAATTTGATATTTTGAACTCCTGTTTTTGATCCAGATTTGTTCTTTAAATATCGATATTTTAATTAAATTTTTTTTAATTTAATTTCTATATTTGCACTAAATTAACTATATTAAACTCCTTCAAATATTTATATTTTTCACTCTATATTTAATAATTTTGCCTTGTTCTCAATTATTTCTTATTGCAATAAAAATATTTAATTTATTTTCCTTACCTATTATGTGCATTCTTATTTATATACTATGCGTTTGCTTGTCTATACTTCTATAAATACTTCCCCATTTATAGTTAAATTTAATTTTTTTTCCCTTAACCTTTTGTTTTATTATTTTTATTTTACCGTATTAAATCTATCATTCGTTTTGCTTCATTCTGTTTCTTTTTTTGTATCTCGCTGTTTTTTAAATTCTTTAAATACTTGTTTTATTATTATAACCTGCTGTTTATCTCTTTTTTCTCACATTTCTTCTTTGTAATTTAAAATATATTTAATAAAAATAATGAATATTTAAAGATACAATAAAGATATTTTTTTCTTATTATATACTTTTTATATGCATAACACATGAATTTTCTAGGAATTATTATTTATGTTATATAATATTCAATTTTTTTTTCAATTTCTATTTCCATTGTAAAACAACAATAGTAAGAAAATTTCTAGTGACGTGCACATGTAATATTAAAATCATAAATGCAATTATATATACAAAATTTTATAGTAAGAAAATATTGTTAGAATCCAGTTCACTACCTTTATTGCAACAATTTTTATATCAACCTTAGAACGCGTTCACAGACAATATTATTATTTTCGACTTCAAACATATCTGTTACAAAATTCTTACTTTATATTAATTGATTCAATATGGATGTTAACAGTTTATAAATGAATATATCATACTTATAAAATTATTTACGAATTAATAAAACTTCTGTTATGCAAGTTTATTATTTAAATAAAATCGTAAAAATATTTACTTCTAAATTATAATGTTTATTATTGTTGAATTAATAAATCGATTTTATATAAATGTAAAAAATATATTTTTCCACAAATTTCAATAATATAAAATATATTTTATATTTTATACATCAAAAATATGAAATATAGTTTTAAAACTATTTTTATAGAAGTACAGTATTAACATTTATATTGTACATGGTTACATACATCATTAAATATGTATCGTAAAGACTATTACTATTTATGAATAAAGGTCTTTATCAAAATAACATAATAATAGTTATTTCACAATAACTACCTGTGTATATTAGAGATTTTACGAAACTTGAACCAAATAAAAGTAATTAAGAAGTTAAACATTATTGAAAAAAATTTATTTTTTATTGAATGTAAATTATGATTATTTTACGTTTCAAATCCAATTTGTAATTGAAAACATTTTTAAAAGTTCTCAATTACTATAGATGAATAAAAATTTAAATTAATTTTTATAATTTCAACAAAATCTTTACATGCGTACGTATCTATTATTATATATATATAATCAAGTAAAACCATTATTTGAAAAATTAGAATTTAAAAATAAAAATTTAATCATTATTTTAAAGCATTTTATTTGAAAAGCTAAATCAAATACTAAATATCCTATTCCAGTTTACCATTTTTCTCAAATAAATAACACAAAATATCATATTTTTCTGCTCCTTATAATTACATTGTGAATCATACTATTTTATAATTTTATATATTTAGAGTGAATTTAATTTTATAAAATAATTAAATTATTATAAGTAATAATAGAAAGCGTTTCAATTATATTGAATATGTATCACATAAAAGTATGAATTAATTATAGTAGAAAATGAATATATTGTATAATAATTTTGAACGAGTAGACTGATAGATTTTTTTGTTATTGATTAAATATTAAACTGTGTGAAATGTCTAAAATTAATTTATTTTAGCTTTGAAGTAACTAAAAAATTGATATGAGTATTAGTTATAATATTCAAACCATATAAATAGCATATTTCCGAGTAGAATATATGAATCACAATTTTACGCCCCTTGCCTTGTTACCAATGCAATTGTTATATCGTTAGTTAATTATTATATTCTAGTTGAATTTTTCTGTATTGTATATTTGACCCTCGCTATAACTTATTTGATAATAAAATGTATACATTCATTTTTATATGGAAAAACAAAATAATGGTACCAAATATAGAAATAGTTAAAATGTTTAATTTCGTATATATATTATTAATATTATTTATATTTATTAAAATATTTGATTTAAATTACTAGAAAATTTTTATGTTGCATGCATATATAATAATTCATTTAATATAGCACTTGACCTGATCATCTTTTGTTTATACTCTTTAGTACAGTATTTATTTTAATTATTTACTAAATGTAATTATCAAAAACTTTTAATAAAATTTTTTTTTATAAATATTTTTGAAAAGTAATGATCAAATTTAAAAATAATATAAAATTTGTTTAACATTATTATAAGATGTTTTATGTATTTTTCTAAAATTATATTCTTAATTTAAATGAAATTAAGAGATGTAATAAATAAAATATAACTGATAGTGCAACTAATAATACTTTCAAAGTTTACAAATACAAATTTATTTTTTGTCACCAATTTCCCAATATTTAAATAAAAATATGTATATAAAAGAATTTTTATATACATATTTTAAAAATTTAGATAGTACTAACTTGAATACCGTGAACTCGTTAGATGATGAAATATTTGTAAATTATAAAATTAATTAATTAAATAATACATTGTTTAATCCATTGTTTTGAGAATATATTAATTTTTAAATTTATATTGTTTAAGATTTTATATTAATATAATGTTTTTAGCTTCTGTAAATTGGAGTAAAGTAATACATCAATACATTTCAATTTAAGATTATTAAACAACCATCAGAAATAACATAAATAATTTTTCACGAGTCCACGTTTTGAATATTGAAAAAAAAAAATTATGCATGTACGCATTTGTAATAAAACTATTTACAATATCAGCAAACAATAAAGAACGATAAAATATAAAGATTGGAATTTCGGCTTTTGCAAGTAATTATTTTTTATTTGTTTATATAACATGCTCTTCTGTACATACATAAATTTCATTATACTATTCATAGTATATATCATAAGTACGTTCAGATTCTTGCAACAAAATAAGACAAAGCATCAGTACTTCTACGTGATCGTTATCGGCTAGTCGTTCTTTAAAATATCTTATATCATATGACGAGATATAATTATTTTTTATCTTTTTACAAACATTATTATAATATTATAAACATTATTATATTTATAATTCTTAATTGAAAGCGTTCGATTGCATTGAATTATTTAATTGTCATATAATTAATAATTATATCATAGTGATAAGTTTTAATGAACAGTGTATAAAATACTATAAGATGCTGAAACTCACTACTCTTTCTAGGGTTAGTACCACTTTAAAATTTATTAATATGAATATAAAATATGAAAGTGTAATTTTTTATTTGAGAAAAATAAAATTAATGTAAATGTTTTATTTTTATTTCTATTCAAATTATTTACATCTGTGTTTCAAATTATTAATTTAAATATCTATGTTATTAGAATTTTAATTTATACCAATGTATACTAATTTATACTAAAATGAATCTAGAAAGATTCTATATTTAAAAATTGGAATTTTTAATGTAATAATCGCAAATGTAAAATGAATATCAACTATAAGTAAATCATTAAACAATTTTAATGTTTACCTTAAGTTCGATAACAAATAAATATAAAACTAAATACTTTGTTACAATTCAAATACATAAATATTGCATAATGTCGAATAGTGCACAAAATTAATTTAAACAATTAAAAATTCTTATTCGGATAATTCTTGATAATTATATTGATATATTAAAAACATATTTCATAATTCTGCGTTTAAACAATTTTGAGATTTATTTGTTACAAAAATGAACTGTTTAAAATATTCCATTTTTAGAAAATAATTTTAATTGAATACATTTATTGGCAGTAAAATTAATATTACTGCTTACGACACAATGAATGTTTGAAACAAGGCTAATTCGTATAATATACAATTTCAGGCTAATAACTTAATAAACTTGATTAACAGTGAAAAATATAATAATAAATCAAAATTAAAAGTATACATCAATCACATTTCTATTCTTAAACAAATTAAGAAGTACTTTCTTTGAGTACTTCTTAGTTGAATACTGAAAAAAAAATTTTATGAGAATCCTTGAGGAAGTGGTATATTAACAATTTTATCTTTTCCATAAAATGACACATTTTATTCCAGTGGTAATATTGGAATAGATAATTCGAGATTTATAAAAACTCTTATGATTTTTTGACTGTTTCTACCTCCTTATTTACAAGTTATTGTTCTATTGATATAATATATATTTTGAAATAAATGTAAGTTTAATCTCATAGAATAAAATTATTGCTTCCCATTAATTAATTAATTACGTAGCATAGATATATTAAGAGTATATTTCACCGAGAGTTATGTTCAATTGATATTTGATTATCCGGATTTAATTTACGAGAAAGTGAAAAATATTCCTTTTTAATATTGATTCTGCGGTATTCTTTCTGTAATAGTATATGTATTATGTTGACCCTATTGTGTTTAGTGTAGTATTCTTCTGTAGTATTGATTCAAATTTTATATATTATATTTTTTATTTATTAATATATTTATATACTAATTCACAATATATTTTTGATACTTATATCTATATGTATATATTTATATTTATATTTATATATTTATATTTATCAATTTTTTACACTGACATAAATAAATAAAAATAAATAGTTTCAGAGAAAATAAAATTTATTAAATTTCTTATAATGTTATTATTAACCTAAATAATTATAAAACAAAATATACTATAAAAAAATTTAATAATCAGCTGCATGCATAAATCAGTTCTTTTTTTGAACACATGTTGAAAAATTATAATTAAAAGTAAAACCTAAAAAGTAGAATAAAACGTATAAACCAAAAGTGCATTAATTAATTGTTTGTAATTTTCATATGCAACCTTTTTTTAAATTTTCCAATGTAATAATGAATCAACAAATTTTTTAATTTTGTATTTTAATAATCTTTTAATAGTGTTAGCAAGTGAATATTAAAGATTTCAGTAGAAATTCTATTTTAAGCTTTCTATACGCAGCAACCTTGAAATGAATCAGTGAGAACTGTTGATTACATATGTCGTAAATGGTAACGAAAAGGCAATATCATAAAGATATCTTAATCATAACTGCGCAAAATACTATCTTAGATCGTTTTTGTATAAAACGAAATGAAACAATCTATATAGATTAAATATTTCAATCTATGCATTTAAAATAAAATAAATCATTAGCAAGATAAATATTTTTGTAAAATTATTGAATTATATTTTATTATCATTTTGTATTAAATGTTACTATAAAATGAATGTTTTTCATACGATAATAAAATTATTTTATTAAACAGTTATCAATAATTTAATTTCTACTAGCCCTATTCATATATTTTTTATATATTAGTATATTGATTTAATGAATAAAATGGGTTGTACAAAATTTACAATCATAAGATGTAAATATTCTGTAAATATAGACAATAAAATTATTACTCTTAAATTTAAATTAGCTGATTGCCAAATATAGATAAGTATCCAAGTATGTTTTTATTAGCATTAATATGTAGGTTGAGTATAGTTTAAAATTCTGTAAATATATATGCAATAAGAGTATTATTCTCAAATTTTAACATTCTTATTATTATATTTTTTTTACGTATCTATTCAATCTGATATAAAAAATGATATGTCAATTTAAATGAATATAATTTAAATATAATGTATATAATTTAAAATTATAACAATTTAATTTTACTGATTTGTAATTTATGAACAAATGTAACGTTATCTCTAACAAAATCTGCAGAAAAAATTCTTGTTATAAAACCTTGAAATAGTAAAATTTATATATATTAAAGCATAATTCGTCAATCAACGACAGTACTAAATGTATCTATATTGTTGTTATAATCAGTATAGACTATAAATTCTTTATGAATATAAAGTGAATACGTAGGGAATATCTAGTGATAGCTAATCGATAGAAACTCAATTTTCGAATTGGAGAACGTTCTCAGACGGTTAATGTTGATTTTATATTGTTGTATTTATATCTTTAAGATAATTACTTAGCTTATAATAATGAGGTATTAGGCTTTTAAAAGATATAATTTGTTTATAAACTATAAAAGTTATATAATAATAAATGTTTAAAATTTTTTATAAATAATACTGTCTATATTTTATTTTAAATTGTTTATTGCTAATAAAAATGGAAAATTATTTTTTCCTCGTTTCGTTGATTATCTATCATTTTTTATATCAAATTTAATGGATTTTTAAATAAAATAAAATAATAACAATATTAGTATAAAATCAAACATTAAAACTATATTTTAATAAGTTTCCTTATTTTTATAATTTATGAATTCTTAATTTATTTTAGTTTATGTATATTTTTTTCAAAACATTTATTGGGATTAAAAGTGTAATTTCAATCAAATAAAGTTATAACATAAAACATGACTGCAATACTTAGTATTTTGATCTTTATTATAATATTCCTATTATTTTGGAGTTTTAATAATAAAACTCTTTTAGATAATGAATTTTATATTTTATTCATTGTAGAAATAATTATATTATTTTATTAGTAATTTAAAATACAACTTTTATTTTTTTCATTTCGTACAATATTCATTTAATTAAAGCTTACAGTTATATTAATTATTTATTTTAAATTGATTACATTAGCTGTGAAATAGAATATAATTTATTTAATATTACATTGGTTTACCTTTTTTACCATTCTAACTGATTGCATGATTTTTAAAATTATAAAATCTGCAAATTTATAAAGCATCTGTAGTAATTGCTGATCCGTAACTTTGTACTTTTCATTAAAAATTTTAAGTTTCGTTACGAATTGTTAAGTATATTAAATAAATTAAAATCTATTGTATTTAAATTAATAATAAAGAAATTTAATTTTATAATAGTTTTATTATGGAAAAAATTTAATCATCAATTTATAAACATCAGTATTATATCGAACGCATACCATGAAAAATAAATCAATAACTTTTAACTATATTTTAATTCAATATAATTGTACGCTTTATTTTTTATTTTTATTAAATAAATCCATATTGGTTAAAAAAAATACTTATTTAGATAAGAATAATTGTGGGTGAAATAACTGAAGTAGCTTTTTAATTAATTTAATTTAAACATACTAATATTCTAATAATACAACGTTCTAATACTTTATAGAAATAATTCATTTAAGTTATTAAGTAATATATTCATAAATTATTTACAGTATATAAGTAGACTTCTGTATTTTATTAGTATTTTTAGATATTAATAATTTTATTATTTTTAAAGAATATTTTATTAATGAATGTATTTAACATAAATTATTTTGATGAATGTATTTAAATAAATTATTTTGTAAATATATATCACATTACATTTGTTTCGATATTTTTTATAAAAAATTAAAATAATATTTTATTGTACCGAACTGTTTAGATTATTATTATATCATGAATCACCAAAAATGCAAAATATATGATGTCAATTATAATAAAATTAACATTAATCGACAATATAAAATGTTTAAAATATTATGTTTGAAGTATAACGAACTTTTATATTTCTATGTACAATAAAATAAATAATAATCAACTTTTCATTAATTTATTATAAATTTATATTAAAAATTTAATCTTTTAATTTTTGCAATAATAATAGATATTTTAAATTTGATATCTTTTATTTTCTAAAAGAAAGATTAAGTGTTTGAGTTTTCTGAATATCCGAAAGCTGAGTCCTGTGTTTAATATATTATAATTTGCCTTAGAAAATTTAATAAACCTATGTTTAATTGTATTCAGTTAAAAAATTATTAATTAATAGCATAATAATAGTATTTAAATACTTGTTAAACAAGTAGCTATAATTTGAAAGATGAATCTGTAAATATTATGTAATTTTATACTGATGTAATATGTAATAATAAATTAAAATAGCAATAAAATATAGTTTTGAAAACCTCCTAATTAAAATTTAATTAATTAACAATTAAGAAGACCGCTCATTTTATCGGTAATAATCAAGTTGAAATACTTGGAACAAATACTATCTACTTGGAATTTTATGAACTCTAATACTAATCATTTTATTAAAATTCATATATAATGGAAACATAGTAACTGTTTGAATTTGCAATCTTTTTTTTGCAATCTTTGAATTGCAATCTTTTTTTTTTATTTTAAAATTCTCTCGTCTTGTTACGTAAATATACATTTACGTTGATTAATTTTATTAAATTAATTAATAATTATTGGTCATATAAATATTATTAATATATATTTAAATTCATGCAATTAGTTATACATACAGAGTTTTATAAATTT
>JAPYYT010001369.1:0-27985 GCA_030522565.1 Ceratosolen corneri
AAAGAAAGAGAAATGCAGGCGCGCACGGAGGTGAAAAAACAAAAAAACGTATCCGCCGTCCTTTCGTAAATACGCGACGGGGCTTTACGTGCGTGAATGAGCGCCTGCGCGGCGGGAGAAATCTGGCTTCGTCGTGGGTGCCGTCGTGGTTGCTGCACTCGCAGATGCTCCCAATTGGCTTTGACAAAGTGAGTCGCGAATGCCGATCGAGCCAAGCCTCGAGCTTATTAGTGCTTATTAAGCAACGCCCTGGCGGCGCTGAATACGGGCGTCGTGAGAGTGAGAGAGTGAGAGAGCAAGAGCGAGAGGGGTGGGAGCGGGGAAGGGGGGCGACGCCGGTGTTCGAGGAACGTATGGGTTTCGTTGGGTCGGCTACGCGCTTTTGACGTTTCTTTTTCTCTGCCTGCTTTTTTTATTTCTTATCGGCGTCTCGATTAAATTTATTTCCTATGTCGCTTTCACGGCTCGATGGAAATTTTCGCTTTTCTTTTTCCAGCAAGATTCAAATAATTATGCGGAACAGGTACGCCCGAGTGTAATTGTTTCTCGTGTTTCCGCAGTGACTGGCTTTATTTTCGGCACAATGCAGTCGATAAGCGCAGCCCCATCCCTCACGCGAATTAAATGCCAAATATCCCCGCCTCCCCCCCGCCCCATCCATTGGGGGATGATCCCGAGGTCCATTGGGGACGCGATAATTAGTGCATTCCAAGTGGCTATCGGCGGCATTCTCTTCCCTGCCAGATAATTTCACGCGAATCAAGAATTAAGAATGGAATTAATAATGTAATAAATTCCTGTGCGTTTCCTAATCGACAGAGAGATTCAAATTGTACAAGCGCACTATCCATCGTCCTCGGCATTACTTACCCTCGTATTGCAATAGTTTTATTAGCGGTGCATCTATTGCAGCCGGCGATAATATTTGCGCGGCTCTCCAGCCTAAGAGGCATTAATAATTTGAGCGATACAATGGCTAATGAAATGACTATCAATGCGCAATAAAACAGCGGTAGAGTGCTTTCATAAATAAAGAAAAGAAACGTAAGCGCAGAGCGCGGAGAAAGAGCGACGGCCGCGAGCCAATGAAATCGAGATCAGCTACGTGTCATTCGAGGCTCTCGATGTTCACGGAATGCGCGCGCGCGCCATAAAATCCATAAAAATGCCGGCAATAACGAGAAACGCGTTGGCGTCCCGGCTGCACGTGACTCCTAAGGTCAAATGTCCAGGCTCTGTTGCACGTGTGAGCGCATTGCCAAGCTCGACGACAGTCAATGGGACAGCGAAGATGGCGAGCCTCTTGTGGCCGAGATTTAGCGAGGAAAAGAGCGAGCAGCCGAGTGACAGTTGGCAGCACAAAAGTTGACGAGCAAGTCGTTAATTTGCCGGGGACAATGTTGTTTGTCAATGAGCGAGGATTTGCCGCTCGATTTAATTGATTCGAGTGCCCTTTGCCGCTTTTGCCCGGCTCTCCCCCCACCCCCCCACAGCCAACATGATAAGAGATATGCGCATTTCGAACGAGCCCCAATCCATTATGATTGTTATTATCATAACGATTAGGGTCGGGGGAGGTTATATTGAGTTTGAATTGTCGAGTGGCTGCTATTCAATGTGGCTGCATGCACTTTTGCTGCAACATGCGTTTAATGAAGTCGAAGTAGTTACCTTGGCAAAGTGAATGCGGGCTTCGTGATATTTGGAAGAATGAAAAGTTCTCGGTAAGGTAATTGTGCAAAGATGACTTTGTTATTAAACTTCGAGTTGCACCAATTTAAGAATAATAATGGGATAAAAAAGGAAGAGCGGAGGGGAAAAGTGCCCATGCGAAATGTCGAAAAGCAATATTTTTAACGAGTGTTTGGCCGCAATGAAATTACGCTTTCCCAGATAACAATATGGAAGCAGTACAAAAGATAAATTAATAATCGCACGAAGATGTTTGCTGTTTTTCTTTTTTTTTCTTTGTGTGCATTGTTTTGTTTGCTTTTATATGGGGAGGGAGGAAGGTAGGGAGGGAGTACATTGCTTATTAGATGCCTTAAACGTAATTCGAAACTTGTAAGAATAATGTATTATTATAAATGCCAGGCTGACGGGATTTAAGTTTGAAATCTTAACCAGAAAACTGCTAAAGCAAACAAAAAAACTCTTAACCAAAGAAATTTTGAAACTTGCGTTTAGCATTTTTTATAAGCTATTCGCTTTAAAATAACGACGTCTTTCTTCCGCGGCTGACTCAATCACCAACTTTTGAATTTTAAATTCAGTAATAAGGAAAATTACAACTGTCAACGCGCCCAAGCGTATTCGAGTTGCTTTACTACAACGCGCGTGTGCGTCGAAAATATTCCCAGCCTAGAGGAATAGCACGGGAAAACCAATGTTTTGGCAGATAAATAGATAAGGGAGACGCCTAGCCGGACAATAAAAGTGCCTCTCTCTCTCTCTCTCTCGTGGTAAGCCGGAGGCTGCTCGTAGTAATGAGAAAAGATTGGCGGCTGTCGAATGTCCCTTAAATAAAATAAAATCGTAGGCCGACAATGAGCGTGTCGTTTGGAGGAGGGAAGGAGGAGGGAAATTGGAGGAGCGAGGGAGGTGAGGCAGAGGAGGCAGAGGATCGCACACGCAGAGAGAGCCGCGGCTGTGTCCGTCCGTGCGGCAAGGGAAAAAGATCGTGCAAGCGCAGCCGGTCCCACGGAGAAGGACCCAAGCCGAGGACAGTAGAGGGAGATGGAAGCCGACGAGACTTAGCTGAAAAGCCATCTCTCTCTCTCTCTCGTCTTTTCGCAGCGCGCCGCCACCGCCGCCACCGCCGCCGCCGCCACCGCCACCGCCGCCACCGCCGCCGCCGCCGCCGCCTCGAAAAAGGGAGAGTAAACGCGAGGGAGAGAGAGAGGGAGAGGGAGAGAGCGGGAGAGAGGGATTGGGGGGCCCGCATAGTGGGGCCCGACACGTGACCGGCCGCTTATATATATAAGATCGCGGAGCGACGCCGGCAAGAGGCCGAGCGAGTTCCTCTCTCCTTATCGTCGTCAAGGGGCACGTTCCTCGAGGATCCTCTGGACGAACAGTGATTAACTAAACACCAGTGCGCCGTAGCTTAATTATCGTTCGGGCAGTCCCCAATTCGAGGCAGATCGCACGTGCCACCACCAGGCCAGGAGCAAGGAGCATCACCATGAGAGTCTACGTCGCGTTGGCAGCGATCCTCATCGCCGGTACGTAGAGCCGATATTAAGCCGTTTGTGCGAGGAGTCTCGAGTCCGTCTAGAGTCGTGTTGGTCGGCGCGGGCAAGCGAGCCTCGGGCTCCTCTCTCAACCTAGAGTCTGCAACATAGCCAGACTCAGAGAGATCGAGAGAGATTGATTGAGATGGGCGGGAGGGGGGTAGAGACGTTGGGGGGCCTCGTGCGCGAGTGAAAGTCGCCGATGATGCGCTCGTACTCGGGTGGATTAGCGCGGGCCGAAGCAAGTGCAATGAGGACACGATGGTGGATGGCTTTCGTCGGGGCGAGTGGCCGCCCTGGGGGTCCGTGCGTCGGTGATGGTAGGAGGACGCACTTGGGTGGCCCATCGATCGCTCCGGTTCCTCTCATTGGAGGCCGCGAGTCCGCTGGCCGATTTCGCTCGAGAGTCGAGCGCCCCGTGCACTCTCTCGTCCCACGGCCGCGGAGAGAACGTGCTCTTCGTCTGTGGCTTCTTTCATTTCGTGACGCTGGCTTAGCCCAAGTGCAACGCGGAGTGCATGCGCGGCCGAGTATCGAGATCCAAACTATGGCGGGCTCGCGCACGCAAACACACACGAGCCAATTAGCGCGCGTGTGCTATTTCATCGGGGAGGTGATTGCGTGCTCGGGCCGGGCTCTTCCATCGAGCCTTGGAGCGTTTTTTCGTCAAAGTCGTGGGAGCGAGTGGCGTCGGTTTCCACTTGAGCGGCGACTTGCGTGGCGAGTTGGCTTCGTTATTCTCGAATCATTTTGGCCGGGCTCGAACGGGAGTTGCCCTCCTGTTTGAAATTCGACTTGGCGTCGATCACGTGACGCTGAATGTCGGGAGCAGTTTGCGTTTGATGACAGCTTGATTTCGCTTGGCGGGTGTAGTTTGACGTTTGAAACGGTAAAACCGTAGAGGCGGAAGTCGTCGTCGAGTCGTCGTCGAGTCGTCGTCGAGTCGTCGTCGAGTCGTCGTCGAGGCTGCGTCGTCGAGGCTGCGTCGAGGCTTTTAATTGGCTTGGCCTGTCGTAAGAGTAATTCTCGGCGACGGTGACGCTGGGAATAATGGGAGAAACGGGAAAGAGAAAATACTTTAAATGGGAATTGCCTCGATGAGGCCAGCGCCACTAATCGCGACAAGTGCCTACGGATGGGAATTTGTTAATTTAATGTCAAAATTATGAATAGCCTCTGGCTTTTATGGCAATTATAAATAATCGATAGAGGGAGAGACTTGGGTCCTCTGCAGTGGCTTCGATTGTCAACTGAAATTGTACGATTGTTTTAATGGTGTGAGAGTGTACTGGATTAGACTGCATTTGGCCAGCTTGGGAAAAGTATATAATTGCGAGTAGGTGAGGAGCGATTGGCAAAGGCGCCTCGCGGGAAAAGTCTCCGCTCGTACAATCGTCGCAAATAACACTCGCAATGCACAATAATATACTCTAATTACACGAGCCCAACACGATTTTTTTTAAAAAGCAGTATCCGCGATAGTATATGGCTACATGATACTCTCGATCCATACGCAATAAGAATCCAGAAACGGCTTGGCGCAATTCCTTCGACCATATTACAGAATCGACAACGTAATCTTAGATTTGCATTTTATAAGTACAAGACGGATATCGTTACGCCGCGAGAGATCATCTTTAAAGCAGCAATGTCATTCGATGAATAGGAAGGACGGCAGTTTGAGACGCCTCCCAATAGCAAAAAATTGGACTTTTATGAGCGTTTGACTAATGCCGCAGACGATGCCATACACGACCAATAATCATCACATGGACAAAGCAGCATTTGAGCCAAGTCACTCGACTAAAATTAAAATTCCATTTCTAATATTTATCGCGCCTGCTTTCTGCAAAATCGCGCGACATATGTAGGAACGCTTGAGACGCAACAATTAGTTTTGTCCTCCTGTAAAGTTACTTTTATTCCCGAGCACTCGAATGGCAGTCATGCATTAATCGAAGTAGTTAAGGCATTGCAATGGTCGTCCGTGCACTTTTAATTTCACGTCTTTTATCTTTAAAAGCATAAAGCGGACAAAAATACAGAAGCTAGCCAATAATAACAAATCCCCATTGAATAATAGATGGCGAATTCCACTCAACCCTTCTTCACCAAAGTTCCAACGCCACAAAACTCATTCGAATCTCCCTCTCGCTGCGCAATTTCGCACATTCTCACATCGAGCATCTCCCTACGAGCAAGCGTGCGCCAAAATAATCATTACTCCAAACACTCGGTCTCTTTCCTCCCACCCCGATCGACATTTATCCCCCACTTGCAGCGAATAATGCCCAATCGGCCCCATCCCGGTCATCCACGTTCCACTAGCATCGGGCAACCCCATCACCTCGGCATCCCCAACATTAGACACGAGACGCTCTTTTGTTAATCCGTCGGCGAAATTGCTCCTCGACACACTCTCGACTCGACATTACGACGAAAAGTCGCAAAAACCGGGGCCAGAAGCAGACCCACCCCGGCACAGATATAAGCGTTTTCTCGAACAATACGAAACGAACGCGCCAAGGTATTAGAAAGGTGAGGAGCGCCGTCTCATCCAAACGCGCGCATACATTAATAAAGGCCTCCTGTCTCCTCCTCCTCCACCTCCTCCTCCTCCTCCTCCCCTGCTGTTCATCTCCGTAAATGAAGCGCGGGACTACTGATATTTACGTAAGCGCGCGCTGTTAGATGCTCGCGGATCATCGTCTTCGGGTTGCTTCCTTTTCGCCCATCCTTACTTACTCGTATTGGAATTGTATCTGTTGGTCGTCGGGTAATAATCGCTAATCTATAACGCCGTGATTCCAATCCCATCCCTCGTCCACGTGTCAATGAGAGAAGAAAAATTAGCCTCCTGATTCTGCGCGATACTCAATTATCAACGAGAAATTTGGCTAGCTTATAGGGTTAATAGGAGTTACTTTCAGTAATTTAATAATTCCTAAAATGAATGGCTGCCCATTCAATAGTTGTCAATGTAATTGATCTCCAATGAGAATACTCGCTAGTTAGAGCGAGCTGTAATTGTATGAAAAAAAATTAACTAGTTATTATTGTAGACGAGCGTTGGCATAGACACTGAGTTAATGATTATTTCCACGTGGGTACGTGAGAAGAAAGAGCTTTAAATTTCTTTCCCACTTAAAATTATTAGATCTTGTATTGATTTTAGAATAGTGAAAAAAAAGCAATGCGATTGGGAATAGATTTTAAGAAAATTTCATATTTACCTATCGGCTATATGCCGTGGAATCTTAAATTTTCAGATTTAATAATAATAATAATAAGTTCAGTTGAATTTAAGGAAAAAAGGAGAAAGTATTAATTTAAGCTGCTATACTCTCCACATACGTATCAGATTCTTAAAAAAAAAAAAACAAAAAAAAAAGAGAGAAAGAAGAAAAAAAACGGCACTTAAGAGTAAATACGATATTACAAGTGGCGCTGCTCACGTAGAGATATATTATTATTCTCTTGGAGTAAAAGTACATATGAGTTGAGAAAAGCTTCGTCAGGTCGAAATCTCTCGGCATTTTTCGGGGCCTCGTGCTCTCACTTCCTTCAACGATTCTACACTTAACGGACTATGACGGATGAACTCGGGTCGAGAAAGGCCTCGAGCGAAGAAACGAAGTAGGACCGAAGAATAGAGCTAATCGTCGCCGTTAAAAAAGGCATAAAATACATAATACGTACATAATCAATCGGAGAGAGAGAGAGATGGAGCGTTCGAGAAAACTTTCACCGACCCGTTGACATTCACCGGGCGAGAGAAGATGAGGGATCGGAACGGGGGAGATGGGAGACAAGAAGAAAAAAGTCGCGCTTTCCGAGGGAACACGCCGGCAATTACGAAACCCACCGAAGCCACAGGTGAAAACAACTTGGCTCGCTCCGCTCGCTCGCGCACGCGCACACACGTGAAGGCGAAAACGATGATCGGGAGAAAGGGCGCGGAGGCCGGCCGCGCTCACAAAAAGACGAATTCAAGAATCGTAACGCTCAACGTTTCCCAAAGTCGGCATAAAAACTCCCGGCTCCAATATAAACAAGAAAGCGAATTGACACACTACGTACGCCACTTGGGCAATACTTCTCCCGCTGGACGATTTGCTGCGCGCGGTTACGGCAAAAAATTCATAAGAATTCATAAAAAAAAAAATTCATAAATACAGATTGTGGCGTGCACGGGTTGGATGGAGTTTTAAATATTTGCAGGAGATGCTTCGGGTGCCTCGGCGCTTCATTAATGCACAAGTTATTGGAATTACGAGGCTCGATGGATTGAATGTCGCGTTAATTTGGATTTCGCAAGCGACGGAGAATTTCCCGCTCATCTTATGTGCGCCAATCCGTTTATAACGATGATTCAATTGATTCGATAGATCGGCAGACTTTTATGTCACCGAGCTTATTCCCCGACAGCTTCTAAAAATCGGCATTTAACTGACGATACGCGCGCGCGCAATTCATAAATGTCGGACTTTTTTCCCCAATGACCTTAATTTCTCGTTAATAACATGCGATTATTATATTAACGTAACACTTTGGGCGAAAAAAAAAGTTCTCGCATTAAATTTATTTTTCAAGTAATGTGCACGACAATTAGCGCGCCCCGCTATAGCGATACGAAATTTCCAATGTGAATCAAGTCGATGTACAAAAGAAAAAGTTTCTACGAGTTTCTTTGAATATCTGTTCGAAAAAAATTATAATTACTACACATTAGCGCACCGCTAATTATAAATTGACAATGCACCGTCGTATTATGCAATTAATTTCTCAATGCCGTAAATGGATATTAAGCATAATCAATTCAATTAGATAACCTTTATTTTGTAATACAATTAATTGCCACGCGTGTAAGCTTAATGATAAAAAGAAAGAGGAAAAAATTCTGTAAAAAAAAAAACACACTCTCACCGTTAAAGCCAACTTCACTTATTCCGATGGATGTCATAAGTAATTATTAATGAGATGCAAATTACTTTACTGCATTTCAATTCTTATGAAATATAAAATTCAAATAAGGATTGTAATTGCAACCAACAAACTGTAAATATTTCATTATGCCACTCTAAAATCCATCGCGCGCCGCACGCACACGCGCACACGCTACACTCGGGCTCATCTGGATGCCGCGCGAGAATATCGTGGTAGCTAGTAAAAGTCACAACAACATTACGCAATTGAATACGTTTAATGAACAAATTGAATACGTTTAATGCCTTGTTAAAGCGACCACAAAGCTCCGATTGAATTAACATTTTGGCCATCGCCAACTCCATCCACACTCTCTCCAAACACAATATCTGCGGAAAAGCACAATGAGCTCGAGGTAATCGATTAGACGATATGCAATTACAGTAGCACTATGAAGCCAATATCGTATTACAGCAATTACTACCTTGTATTACTTACATTGTTATTCAAATGCAAGCGTCGCCTTCATTCTCCATGATGAATTATTCGCCATTACAATCGACCGGCGCGCATTACAGAACAATATATATTTATTAAGGCTAAGCCGATCGATTACTTAGATCGCGCTTAAAAAGCCTTTGAATAACAGTTTATTAGACGCCCATTGTAAGCGATTCTCAGCGGGAATGTTCGCAACGCGAGATATGAGATAATATGAGATCGTAAGATCCATTGGAACGGCTCGAGTGTCCCTTGCAGCCTAGTCTAAGGTCTGCCTCAAATGGCGCATTCCGCCGAACGAATGAAGCGAGACGGAGAATGAGCAACATTGTATAACGCGGGAAGATCGGCAATCCCGAGCACTCCTCGGCTCATTTCAATCGACCAGCAGAATCCCGAACTCGCCGTCCTCGAGGCTCATCGGCAGCCGAACGGCGATGAGGTCGGGCCGCCCGAGGCAGCGGCTCATGCCTTTGAGCCTCCTTTTTTGCGTTCAAGGTGGGGCATCCACGGAAAAATGAAAGCGCAGGGAGCGAGATGCTGGCCGGGGCCGGCTAGATGGGCGCGCGTGTGCGTGCGCGCGGCTCTCCCCGTCCCCCCGTCCCCCGGCCCCCGGCCCAGTGAAAGTGGCCGGCGAAAGTCTTTGTGGCTTACGTAAGCAGCTTAGCTATTCGGAGATCATACGCCCGCGACGGCCGCGAGCAGGTTATTAGCCGATTGCAGTCATTTTCTCGGTTTGGAAAGACCTTCCCCCACCCCACCCCCCCCGAGCCATACCCTCTCGCCGCCGCCGCCGCCGCGAATGCGACTCGGCGGAAAAACGCGGAAAAGGTCTCTCGCGAAAGCTCGGACGAGCCTCCTTGCAGCCTTGGAGGTGGGAGCGCAGGCTGTTGCTTGCTCGGGAGATTTTTCCTGGCGTGGCAATTGCATTTTAGAGATTTTGGAGACACTCGTTACATTAGAAAGCACATTGCCGCTTAAGGCCTTAAGGCCAGGATGCATTTGCGTTGGGAGTTTGCCGGATCTTTGCTCGCTTATCTTGCTCCCACGCCTTCATCGTAATAAATGTAAAAATCGTTGGTAATTGGCAATTTTACGTAATGATTGCGAGAAATTCGTCTACTTTATGAAAATATTGTATTGAAGTCGCCGTGGCTGCAGCTGCAATGACGAAAGTCTGCCAAAAGCTGTAGTAACAAGCGAGCAAAATGGAAGACAAGAATGGATTGACAATATTATTGAATCGTTAAATTGGTACTTTGACCAAGTCCGCGATTGTATCTATTCTCATTAAATATGCTAATGGGATTTACTAACTTTCTAACGATCTCGTTTCTTATAAATATCGGATAGGCTTGGTGTAATCTTGAATTGGACTTACGTAAAATGAAAATGCCGTTAAGGAAATTATTTAAATTTAATTTCACTAGCCCCTTCTTCGATAGATTTCTGAAAAATACACGTCCACGACCTTAAGTCACCAATGAAATCGAGCAATTTATCTGGCCATTTCCCATTGCTAATACATTACATTGAGATAATATAATTTTTTTTTCGGGAGACTTAAATTTTAATTCCATTGGACTATTTGCGCCTACTTTGGCGAGTCTCGTAGTTTTTAAGGAAAATTGTAATAACAAGCGTAATGACAATAACACACAGACAGAAAATGTGTGGATTTTTTTTAGGTTTCCTCATACGTTTGAATTGCGTGGATTAAAGTTGGATCCGATTTATTGCTCGGCAACAAATGCGCTAAGCCTAGGTTTGTCATGAAAATGAAAAAGAATTTATTGATAGTTCGAGTGTGAAAGCGCCTTCGCTATATCTTTCTCTTCTCCAACTCTCACATCTTTTGCATGAATAGATCAGTGTTGATTTTATAGGTAAGTGCACTGTCAAAATTAATAATATTAATCTGTAGGATGATCATTGCAAGTCACGTTTGTGATAAACTGAAGCAACAATGTATGAATGATTCAATAATATTGTTACTGACAATGGCTGAATCACTTCTAATTTCAGCATTTAAGTAACACTGCACAGGCAAATGTATTATTAAATTATTATTAATAAAAAATAACTTATATATATATATATATATATACATAAGATACAAGTTATATCATTTGATATTATATAATTGTAGGAAAGAATAAAAGTGAATACAAGTATTACAATAATATTCCAAGTCCATTACTAAATTGCTAAAAGGTGAAAATATGAAGAGCATTCGCTTCGGATTATTAAAATTATTAATGATAATGACAATATCAATCGTGTATCCTAGAACATTCGCAGTTAATTTAATAATTAGATAAATTTAATACTCACAATGTAATTGCAACTGATCACTTTTCAAATGAAATTATGACAAATGGCTAATTGGCGATCGTGTAATTTAATAAAAAGACAATTACATAAATTTCAAACTAATACTATTATTATTATTATTTTAATGTTTCAACGTTTTTTCTATATAACTATCAAATACATAAGTATATATATATGTATATAATGTCGTATATATTATTATAATAATATATAATTGTCAAATGGAAGCTAAGCCATTTAACATTTAACATTCTTGATTTACATAGAGAATTCAATTCTTCTTAATGTATTTGTGACAATCTGATTCATATCGTTTCTAATAAAGTTTATAAAGAAAAGAGAAAACGATAAAGAAAAAATGTTTACCGTTTAATCAACTTTGAGCGACTGAAATAACATTTTAGACTGATTTTAGCCTAAAACTGGCTTGTGCAAGTCCTCCGTGTTTCTCTACTTTCGTGCTTCGGTGAAAAAAAGGAGAGAGAAAAAAACCGGTAAATGAAAAAATACGATGCGAAAAAGCGTCAATTAAAACAATTAACTCTAACCGCACAACGAAAGCGAGTTTTCTCGAAAATATTTCAATCATCTTTCTCGGTGTATTTCGACAGACATTTTTCAGATTGTAATCTGCGAGAGACAAATGAGCCGAAATAGAAAAAGAATAAAACAAATAAAGTTCTGCGCCTATGGTACTCCCATAAGCCCAAATATATTTGTTCAAAAACTCCTTCCACGACATATTCAATAAAACTTTATATATTGTTGCTTACGCCTATGTTTGTTCAATGATGGAAAGCGAGCGTCAAAAGATGCTCGTTGTGCATTTTTTTTTTTTTTTCAAAAATTTCACAAGCATTGCTCGCGGGAAGACGAGCAACTATTATTACAACAAAAATAACAAAAAAACAATTAGTACGAGCACATTGAAGCGGTTTCTCTCGCATCTAGCCTCCAACGATTAATGTTTCGCACGTTCAATTTATATTAAATACTCCATATAATTGGCAAAATTATTTCAATTTTTTATGCAACAGTAGTAATTTATTGTTGGAATTTTTAAGTAGTGTAATATGTGTAACAGTTGAAGGAGATTTTTAGTCGATGATGAAAAAGTCAAGGCAACTAGCACTTCTTTTCCTTACTTTATTTCATATTCATACAAGTGCTGCTCAAATTTATCTTTCATTTATCTCTTTAAAGCGCGCGTCCTTGATGCACGATCCACATTATACACGCGAAGTTGAAAAAAAGTTATCGGCCTTTAAAACACGTATTATTTAATGGTCCGAATTTATTGTAACAAACTTCAAGGCTGCATTCGTCCATCGCTTCTTGAACTTGTTTTACCATATTACTTCACATTTCTACAGACTTGCAATGTTCAATTCAGCGCACTGTTTAACCAAATTGCCGCCGATATGACGATAAGAAGTAAGAGTAAACAATTTTCAAGCTAAAACAATGAATCTGCGTCAACTTGGAAGCTCACATTGGCAGATTGAAAAACAAACTTTCTTTTTACATAAAGTTTATAAGCTTAAATGTCTGAGGTTAAATAGGCTCTTTGCGCAATCATCTTCGCCATTGCCACGCGAAAGCACGAGGATAATTCTATCTCGCATCCATAACTTGTGCAAGAATATCGAATCATCTGTAATATTGAATGGGCAGCTGGTTTTGCTTATAAAATCCAGCCTCGCCAGTTCCCAAGCACAGCCACTCTCCTCCTCGTATGTAAACACAATTTTCAATTGGCATTCTCCTTCCCCGAGCCTCGTCATTCCCGGCTTCTAGCGACGAGCCAACGATAATATATCGCACTTTCTTTTAGCAGCATTTTAGAAACGGGAGGTGAAATTGCGAGGCGCGAAACGCTTGCGACGCCAACGCGAGGCGAAACAAATCTCCCGGCAAATAATTCATCCTGGCAAGCCAACTGCGAAAGCACCGGCGTCTAAACGCCAGTTATAATGACGATGATCGCCCGGCGGTTTTGCAGCGGCAGCAGCAGCAGCAGCAGCAGTAACCAGCCGCATTCTCAGAAATGAAATTGGCGACGGCTCTCGATAAATATTCCCCCCCGGACGACGTCCCATTATGCAATTACGTCGGTAACGCTCGATTTCGTCGATAAGTCCCCGCCTCCTCCTCCTCCTCCTCCTCCTCCGCCCCCAGCCCCCCTCGAGTTGCAAAAACTTTTCAGCATCTCGCACAATCGCGCCTTCTCCGAGCGATTTTCTCTCACTCTCTCTCACTCTCTCTCTCCACGGATTTCCGATCGATTATTACATCGCTCCCGATATTACATGCTGTGAATACTCACTGCTGGAGAAATCTATCTAGCGCTTTGCGCCTTCTCTCTTCCTCTCCTTTTGGCCCTCTCATTTTCATTCCGATATAACTGCCAACTGTCATTATTCGTTAGTGAGCATTGACATAAGAGGATTATTTGCGCAGCGGTGAGATCGCTCTGCCCGATCAATAAGTTTGCATGAGATCGATAGAGCCGAGTCAATGGAATAGTGTAACGACCAAGTATTTGCGTCGCAGAGCTAAAGTTCTTGGTTTGGGCCGACGTTCCTTTATGCAAAGAAGCATTGTTCCCAATAAAGACATTTGTTGCCAATTGTACGAGCGAGGGAGATATTTATCGCGATGAGCATTCGGTTGTTACGCCAAGCTCTCACATAGTCCAGCAAATAATTAGAAAATAATTAATTTTACACGCTGATTTATCGTCATTTACGCCGAGAGAGGGAGAGAGAGAGCGAAGCCTACTTTTTATCATGATATTCGAGCTAAAAGCTCAACGTAAAGTGTCAATCTACGGCTATTAAATTAGAAATTATTAATTAAAGGGGGGAGGAGGGGAGGGCGGTTGAGGGGACAAATTTAGTAAGATCGCGGGCTCAACGACTCGCGTGAACATTCGAGCACACACACACAGAGGGCCATTAGCCGCTTAAAAACAAAAGGCACAAGAAGAAAGGAATAATTCCCGTTCGCGTGGGAATGGCAAAGCGTGTCGTAGCCCCAACACTCACACTGACACTCACACCCACTAACCGCGATCGTAAAGTCTCGCGGGAGAAAAACGCTGAATTCCTCCGCATTCGTCAAAGCTCGTATTGGCTCGGGTGGCAATAGTGGCGTCCCTCGCCCCGGAACAAATAGCCTTTTGACGCAAGGATTGTGCTTGCGACGACGCGATTGCGCGCAATGCCGAGCACGTTTTAAGGCAGTCAAGTTCAATGCGCCCGGGGCGTAGTTTTATAGGGTTATTGGTCCGGCGAGGCGTAGCGGCAACGCGGCTTCCCTCGTCGCCGTAATTTTATAAATTGCGGGGGTGTGCGTGGCGACGGCCACGAGTCGCCGCTTCCGTGTCCTGCGCTCTTTTTCACTCTTTGCCCGAGTATTATTAGCCTGTGGCTCTTGGCTGGCCGCGCCTCTCCCTCCGATGCGCTCCAATCTCCTCGCCAATTCGAATATTTGCGCTCCTCCGCCACTTTTACGACTTGCTTGTGAATTAGGCTAAAGTATAATTGATCAGACGTGGGTGCTGAATTTTTAACAAATAGTCGTCACCGAGTGTCTTTACGGTGAAGTTTTGCCTTGATGGAAGATGGCGACCAAGTGGTAATCGGCCTTGTTGCCGTTGCCGAGTCAGCCGCTGGCAAAAATCATTGGAGAACGCTTATTTAACATCGTTAATCCAGACTTTGCTTGACTTTAATCCTGATTTTGAGAGATAGGATAAATTGATCGTAGGAAGGCTGAGTAATTTTCTCGGTTAAATCCTAATAATGGCAAGTTGCTAATTTTCAGCTTCGGCTTATCCTTTGTCTTCTCGCACAATCAAAGAAATGTTATTTCGCTGTAGTGTCTTGGAGAATGAATTGCTCAAAGTCGACTGATTTATTTACTCGGCCAAGTCACCGGTATCAATGGGGTCCGATAGCATGTGGGTCAGAATATTATACTCGATCGGCATTAGTGAAACATTTAATCGGACTACGTGCCATTGTCTCCGATAAGCAACCCCGGCGCAACAGAAACGCAGAAAAAAAAAAAAAGAAAACTTTTACGTACAATCTGACAAACGGTTCTCCGGAGTTTTTCCAATTTAGTTGGCCAACGAAATAAATCATTAGATAATCAGCATCCGGGCCTTTCCATTACGATACCTAATAGCCTGGCTGACGCGACCTGAATTCCTTGATTTTAGATTAGGCTTTTGAAAAAGTCTGATCCCCGAAGTTTATGAAACTATAGCGAGTTTGAATAATGCATGTGGCATTCAAACTTGACAAATAGCTCCAACTATTATAGCCTCATGGCATTTAAGGCAGCGCTCGCTATTCCAATTCCTAAACTCGAACTCTTCAAACTTCGTCGCGCCAAAGACAAATCTTAACGGCTGTCTTGAGGGATAAATTGCGCCGGCCTTTTGCCAATGTCCGATAAAAGATGATAAGATTTCGCTTGCCACCAAGGAGACATTGGACGCTAATATACATTAAAAACAGTGGCGATCGATAATTATATTCCAGCTAGGCTGACCGACCAAGATAAGCATTTACACGGGATTACAAAGTACGAAACAACGAGCTCGGTATCGGCCCCGCATAGGCGCAACAATAAGCACCGATTTCCCAACAAATCAATCACAATCCAATGCGAAATTCGCGCAGATAAGCCCCTCGAGGTCGGCGGAAATTTCAATTTATTAGCTGTCAACCGCTTAAAAGTTCACTCCAACCCAAAGTTCCAGCTCGCTTATGCGCCTACCAGTAGGTAAGAGAGCCGCGCTCGCCAAAGTGAGATTGTCGCTAAGGGTTTCAACATGCCATTGTCTCGATGACGACGACGGCGGCGCTGCTCCAGCCCACAAGGATATGCATTCCGTCGGGCCAACCGCGTAAAAACGGCGAGAGACATTCCATCTCGATGGCGGCGGTGGCGGCGGCGGCGGTGGCCGAGGCGAAAAACCGAATGCTTGAGCGCATTTGTGGAAAAAGTGGGCGACAAGGCGCCCTAGGGGGGGGGGAATGATTATTTTCACCGCGATAGTTTTCATCTCCGAGATGACCTCCCGCACTCCAGCTTCTCGACGGCCGACCTCACCACCACCACCACCACCACCACCTTCTCCACGATCTAGTTAAATCGCGATAACCGCGCGACTAATTGATCGAGCCGTGATTAATAACCGAGGAGGGCCTTGCTCATTGGCCTCCTTCTGCGCCTTTTTGCGCGAGCCTTAATGGAAACAGGCGTCGACCTGGATAATCCAGCCTTTTCGACAATGGACTCGTTGGATCTATTAATAAAGCCATCCTCTCGAGGACTTGTTAAGCTAATTGACGTATTTGTTGCTGAAAATCCTCGTACGGCTCTAATAATAGCTCGCGATCGAGTGTGAGAGAATGTAAAGAGGGAGTGAGGTGGGCACTAGTGGGCTTAAAAACTTGGTGGAATATCGATTCAGGTAGAGAGCGACACTTGGCTTGTCTCGCTGAATAATTATTATTGCCATTTGAACTTGACATTGATTGCTGATTATCACGCTCGCAATGCTTAACGCTTTCTACTTTTTGTTTCTCTTTTCGCGTCTCCGCAATATTGCCGAGCCAAGTGGTCGTACTTGAATAGCAATTAATCTATTTGTGCAAACTGGAGACAAAATAAGATCCATTGGTTACGATTATTAAACGTCTACTTGTGGCACGCATTTTCACCTCTAAATTTCGTAAACAGTTTGCACTCGAGAGCCAACAATTTTTAAATTAGCAATCTTACAATTCAATAAGCGTGTTTTTAATTCGAGCTTTTTTATAAACGAATTTCTGTCGTTAGACCACTTTAACTGCGAGATTCAAGCTGTTTAGCATTATATTTAACGATATAACGCGCTTACATTTATATGTTGTGATAAATGAAAATATGTTGTGATGACAAACTGCGTGATTAATATGTTACTTGGCGATTCGACAATACGAGAAAATGGAAAAATAATTGAAAAATATTCCAATCAATTGTCAAAAGGATAAATGAAATGATTATAATAGAACATAGCAGCTTGTTGTTTATCCGAGAAAATTGGAAATTTTGCAGTTAATAATAAGAGAGTTTATCGGTAGGCGTATTGAACGAGGTATTTCTTGCTGGACGAAAATAGAAACTGAAATTAACCGAAATTTATCAGATCTAATATGATGATTTAGTGTTGAGGAGATCACAACTCGTGTTATTCTATTCATCGATACCGAGTAACATTGAGACTATTTCTGCCTAATGTTCAGATAAACCAAATCCTGATAAGACTCGTGATTGCTTATGGATACAATCAATCCCAACATTATATTTAAAATATCTTAAAGATTCATTAAATTTTTAGGATAAATCCGTATGTGGTTTGAAATTTTTTTTAAGCATCAACCAACCTGACGCACATTTCTAAGCCCGTGGATTAAAAGTTGCAATATAAAGTTGCATTATTTTCATAAAGCTTGCATGGCAAATAAAGTTTTACCTTTGCCTATTTCACGTGGAGATGAACACTCGATTTTTCCTTTAAATTCATTGTCATAGGCAACCTCGTGAGCGGTCTCGTTTATACAAATAGATACGCCGAAAGTCCAGCGTTACATAAATGTAACGACAGATGAAATGATTGAAAGGCGAGGGGGCAAGACCCATGGGACCGTAATAAAATCGCCAGATATTCGAAATTGTGGATGGATGGCTGGAGAAAGGAATCCGGACCATGTAAACATTACGGAAGTTTGCCGCTCTTTCCGAACGCTTCATAAAAATCGCACATACCAACGAGTAAATGCCGCTTAAATTTACTTTACGTAACTTTTAACGCGAATTCCCTTGGAAAGTATGTAGTAGGCTTATAACAACGGGGCTCGATAGCGGTTGAGCGCTCGATAACTGCAATACGATTTCGCACGAAGTTGGTCGCGTCACCGTTACGTGCACCTCTGAAAGTGAGAAATCCCCCGGGGCCTTACGTAATGCCCCCACCCCCACCCCACCCCGCCGCCCATAAATCATAAAGTATGATCGCGAAGCCATCATCGGCGCCAATATAGAAAAGCAGAGGGAGAGAGAGAGTAAAGGTGTTTGACGAATGATTGCAGGGACGAGCGCGCAGGAGTCGTTCAAGTGTCCGGACGACTACGGCTTCTACCCGCACCACCTGTCCTGCGACAAGTACTGGAAGTGCGACAACAGCGTCGCCGAGCTCAAGACCTGCGGCAACGGCCTCGCCTTCGACGCCTCCGACAGCAAATTCCTCACGGAGAACTGCGACTACCTGCACAACGTCGACTGCGGCGAGCGCACGCAGCTCGAGCCCCCGATCGGCACGCCGCACTGCGCTCGCCTCTACGGCATCTTCGCCGACGAGAAGAAGTGCGACACCTTCTGGAACTGCTGGAACGGCGAGGCCTCGAGGTACCAGTGCAGCCCCGGCCTCGCCTACGACAGGGAGGCGCGAGTCTGCATGTGGGCCGACCAGGTGCCCGAGTGCAAGGTCGAAGGTGGGCCTTAATTATTTATCTCGGCTAGGTGATTGGAGGGAGGGGGAACTCGGCTTCCTCCTCTCTCACCCGAGAGGAAGTGGCATTGTCGACGCGGTGGCGAAACGCTTCTTAAGCGGACGCGAGCCTTTTGCCAATCCTCCGCTCCTTTAGCTTCGCCAGCCGCGTCTCTGTGTTGGCGAGGGAGGGAGGGGGCCTCGCTCCGCCACGCGCATCGCCGATTTCCTCTTATTAATGCAATATTCATTAAATATTCTGCCTCAAATGACGTAGGCGCTTAGCATTCTGCGAGCGCGAAATTTCCCATATTTATTACGAGATGAATCACTCGTCCTACGCAGCGCGCGCGCGCGCGCCCATATCCATCAGCGAGATGCGCTTTGGAAGCGAATGCCGATGGATTATTATTGAGAGAGACAGAGTACACCGATCGGGATAACTTCCTCGTATCCCCTTTAGAGGCAATTTATGGAACTGACGGGCAAGCGTTTATATAATAGCGTTCCTCGGTGGA
Organism: Ceratosolen corneri; assembly: GCA_030522565.1. Classification (NCBI taxonomy): domain Eukaryota; kingdom Metazoa; phylum Arthropoda; class Insecta; order Hymenoptera; family Agaonidae; genus Ceratosolen; species Ceratosolen corneri. The sequence continues at coordinate 19,062 of JAPYYT010001369.1, forward strand.
GCCTTAGAGTCATTATTGATTATGTATCGCCATGACGGCGGAGTTTAAGGGGAAACTAATTAGCCAAGTGCGGATGACTTTGCAGAGGTTGCCAATGGGTTCTCGTGTCCGGCGGCTGGTGAGGTGAGCGGCGCTTCCGGCAGCTTCTCAAGGCACGCCCATCCGGACGACTGCAGGAAGTACTACATCTGCTTGGAGGGCATCGCCAGGGAGTACGGCTGCCCCATCGGCACCGTCTTCAAGATCGGCGACGCCGACGGAAGCGGCGCCTGCGAGGATCCCGAGGACGTTCCCGGATGGTAAGTCGGCCCTCGCATCCTCCTCTCGAGCAGCTTTCGCCACTCCCAGCGTTACACGCTCGATCACCAAACGACACGCAACAACTTTTCACTCGACATTCTCACCGAATCAATCTTTACACCACCGACTCACCCATTACATTACATAACTGTCTGTAATCGCGTCCCTACCATAAAGCATAAATTATCCAAATGCGTACGATATATTGGCGCCTTTATCGGCATTTTCAACAACTCTCGCAACCTACAAAGTAACGCAGCGTTGGCCAATTCATTACCAATGCAATGACGAATTAACGAACTTTAATCTCCTTAGAATCGAGCCGCCCACGGGCCCAGATAAATCACATCTTATCGCGATAAAGCGCCCCGACCACGAATGAAAAACATTTTTTACAAAAAAAAATTTGCAAAAAATTACAAGACCCCCCGCCCACCCACCCAACAAAGACAGCTGCTAATCGTCGTCCGCTTGGGCTTTTCCAGCGAGGACTACTACGGCGACCTCGACCTCAAGAGCATAAGGAAGAGCGAGCTCCTGGCGGGCATCCAGAGCTCGGGCGAGTCGAGGAACGTGGCGAACAAGCCGAGCAAGCCGAGGCCATCCTCGGGCCAGACGGCCCGACCGGCCCAGTCCCAGGGCCAGGAGTAAGCCGGCCCCCCCAGCCGTACGGCGGGCGAAGCGACGAGAAGTCTCGTTGACCACGGCCTCGCGCAGCTAACCGCCGACCATCTTCGATTCGCCGAGCCGCCGGCGATTGTTGAGCACCGCCACGCCCCCCCCCCACCTTGGCCGACAGCCCCGGGAGGTAGCGGGCCGAGGAGCTGCGGGGAGCCGCGAGACGTCGGAGACTTCGTCCAGTGCATATCGTACCGACACACGCACACGCGCGGCCGCGCCAACGCCCACGCGACGCGCAATATCATCGCGAGAGAGAGACCAGGGTATCTAGTCTCGTCGACGCCCACGGCGATCCCTTTTCCCACCCTCCTCCTCCACCTCCTCCTCCTCCTCCCATCTACCCCACTCGCTCACGCCTAATCCCAACACCCCTCACCCCACCCCACCCCCCCATCGTCTCTTCAACTTCTCTTGTGTCTTTTATCATCCCCCAGCCTAGCAGCCCTCGTTTTTCCTTCGGCTGTCGCGCGAACCTTCGCGAACACGCGCATATCAACGAAAAGGCGACAAAATATGCTCTCTGTATTCCTCGTACTTTTTAATTGTCATCCCCTTCGGTCCACTTACTTGTCTTCGCTCTTTTAGTCGCGACTGCCCTCGGGGAAGCTGCGATGGCGCGAATAAGGCAGACAATCTGTTGGAGATGAGCAGACCAATTGAGAAAATTATCGTTGCGACGTTGCATTGCTCGTCCTTTGCTTTTCCATTCAGGTATAACGAGACGATAAGCGAAACATTCGAAACGTGACGCGTCTGCGTGCACGTTGATATACTTCTCCGAGTGCAGTCACTCGCGCATCTTTTCCTACTAACTCTACTGACAATCGGAACTCGTCCGAAAGTACGTTCGAAGGCTGACACATTGTTTCGCTCTTTATTATTATTATTATTAATATTATTATTAGTATTATTATTATTATTACTATTACTATTATTACTATTATTACTATTACTATTACTATTAATATTATTACTATTATAATTATTATTATTACTACTATTACTATTATTATTATTATTCGCTTCTTTATCCTTTGTTCGTATCGTAATAATATTGTCACGGTGCATTGTAAATTATTTCGACGAATTGTGTAAAATTTCTTGTAACGAGGCGCCAATTCGAACCAATTGAAATTCCCCCGCGAGCCTGTGCGTACTTTTGTATGAAAACATACGAAAAGTTATGGATAAGAGAGATATACTCGTGTAAGTGTATCGCGTACGGCCCATTACATGTCGTTGTTAGAGGCTTTAATGAGTAGTCTCGTTGGAGCGCGATATTATAACGTTTCTTTTATAATTTTAGAGAGAAAAAAAATGCCTTTGGAAGCGAAAGTTCGGACGAAAAAGTCTCGACGAATGTATTTGAAATTGCCTCATTAGCATTGCGAGTGGCTTAGATTGTTAATTCATTTGCCGCGCCGTCCAGTAAAGGTACACTTTCCTAATAAAAGCAAAAGAAGAAGAAGAAAAGAGAAAAGCAACGAGAGGCCGGGGAGGGGAAGTGAGGGCGCGGGGAAGGCGGGGAAGTCGGATAAGGCGGTTGGGAAGGGGAGAAGGGAAAAGCGTGAAAAAAATCTTTACTCGTTGATATTTTAGATAAGCGTGTTCAAAGCACAAACGAGTCCGCTCGCATACGCACGTTACATTCGTCTATGCCTGTGGGGCTTAATATAGAAATGCTCGAGATGTAAATTTTTACGAAAGCGTCGAACGCGCCTTATTAACCACAAAAGCGATACTTTCTTCAAATTCAGGCATTTCTAATTCGAGTGCCTTGGAGCAGCTAAGCGGCGGCGAGCAAGCAAATGGAAAACTATGTTAAACAACAAGATTGATTTCATATGTTATAAACTTGTCGCGCCTATTAATAATAAACCACTTGACTCGAATTAAAGCTCGCGACCTCCAGAACTTCATCTCGTAGTCTCCTCTTAAGAACATAAAGGCAAAAACATGAGAATAAAAATCTTGATAAAACTATGGCACGCTTCTTTATTGCATAACTTTCTGCTTTCTAATTATCCTCTAAAGTTACCCCAGAAGCGAGAATTCTCATCTTCACGACAAGGCAGGAGGAGTGTGTTGCTGCATTGGAGCCAGAGCCATTAAGCAGTAAACATGTCGATTTTCGCTCTCCAGCGGCTCTCTGCCACCGCCGACGCACAACATATTTTCACAAAGTTACGCATGCGTTGTTGCCTACATTAGCGCTCGATTAAATTACAAATCGAGAAAAAGGATCGACAAAGTGAGTGCAGAGCGAGAAATCTTGGGGAAAATTTCTCCGTTGGAAAAACAAAGCCGAGGAAGGAGAAGGCGTGGTTGGGCGAGAGGTAGGTAGATAGAGGCGGGTGGGGGGCGGCGGTTATGCAAAGCTGGGAGAGTCGGAGGGGAAAAGCGGGCGGTGAAAAAGAGCGTCGGCTAGTGAAAAGTGGCCGATCCGAAAATCCAAAATTCGGCTGCAAAATTGGCATTCACGAGGCGCTCAACAGCCCCCCTCATCCTTTCTCCTCCTTTCTTATTCGCGGAACGAGCGAGGCGGGGGTTGAGCTCGGAGTCCGGCTTCTGAATAATGCGCCACGCGAATTCCCCCGTTGACGTGGAGCAGCTGCGGCGCGTGTCTCGTTTGTAAAAAAAATGACTGGCCGGCTAGAGCGCTGCCCCGACTTATTTCGAATGCCGCGGAGTGGTAGCCGGTGTGTGTGTGTGGGAAGGTGAGGTGGTGAGTACTTATGTTTGGCAGGTGCGCGAGCCATCTCGCGTGCGACCACTGTCAATGCTAATTGTCGGAGCAGTGTCAGTTGCTGGCGTTTAAATGACCGTCGCGACTAGACATGGCGCTCGAGGCGAATGCTCGTGGCTTCGTGTGGGAGGAGGAGAAATGCCGGATGCGCGGGCGTTATTTCATATTATGGATTCCCTCTTAGAGATCATAATTAATAGGTGGAAGTGGTGTGGCGGTGCGGTGTGCTAAGGTTGTTAACAATTGGCATTAGCCGATCTGATAATGGGAATAAAAAAAGAAAAAAAGGGCGAGTTAAATAGATCGGCTGGTGGAGAAAGAAAGTTGTTGATTGCTTGATTTAGAAATTTCAGTCAAACTTTTATTTATTTATTTTCTTTTCTTACCCACTGATTTTTTTTTCCCCTCTTCTTCTTTCATTTCGCAAAAACTCTTACTCGCTCGCTTACATAAGAGCATTGCAATGGCCATTTTCTAAAGGAGCGATACGTGGCGTTAAATTATTTTTTCACGAAGCACGCAAAGCTGGATTAGAGACGGATATATGCTCCATGACAATTAAATGCCTCTATGGGTGTGCTTATTTTCGATAATCGCAAATTAAGAAATGCCTATGGCTTTTATGATTATTTGTGCTTTTATTGGAATTTCTGCCGAGAAATCGCGTTCGTTCTTGCCTGCTGTTTATATGTGAGGAGGAGCAGTGTGAGCCAATGATATGATAAGTGAAGAATTTCAATGGGCAAACGTGGCCTACACCCACGGTATTTGTCTTGCTACTTTTTCGATATCATTGGGAACATTAGCATTCAATGGTTGCCATAATTTTTACTTTTATAAGAAAAATTTAAGGGAAAAATAGCCAATCCTAATAATAATGTCGGTGTATCCTGGAATGTTATTATTATTGGTATTAGCAATCGATAAAGCAATATTGAGATTGAATAATAGGATCGGAAAGCACTCAAAGAGGACGCAGTAAGTACATTTGGTAAGTATACTGAATTTTACATTAGAAATCATGGACAGTGCCATTGATGAAAAAAAAGTTTCTTCTTGTCAACTCCATTACTTCCACGTGATAAACCTGATTTTAAATGGCTTGATTATATGCATAAAACAAATACCAAGTCATTGTGTGAGTCATAATGCCAAATGGCACGCGGATTAAAATACACGATTATGCATTTAACCTTATATTAGATATGCTGGGACTGAAATTAACGGCCAATCGTACAATTGCAATACATGCACGTGGCGAAAAAACCGAGGGGGAAAAAAAAGGCAAAAGAAAAAAAAAAAAACAAATACTGAAACGCGGCAAAGGCCGAGCATTAATGAACCTCGAAATCAGCGAGCAGACAAATGGACGTAGCAATTTTCATTTTTGTCATTATCCGATCCCGGAGTCAGTAAGTCAATCAGTCAGTCAGTCAGTCAGTCAGTCATTCGGATGCAGGTTATTTGGAAAGCAAGAGAAAACGGGAGGGAAAGCGAACGATTTTTCAATTGGTCTATGATAATGAATAGAAAGTCAATACGGAGCAGCAAGAGAGAGAGAGAGAGAGGGAGCGATCGAGATGGAGAGGGAGCGAGCGACTGTAGACGTAAGAGAGATAGACGGATTGCCGACGGAGAGCCAGAGAGGTTACTGGCGTACGGAGCGCGAGGACGGGAGGGGAAGTGAGAGAGAGAGAGAGAGATAAGAGGGGGAGAAACAGAGAGACAGAGAGATATAAGTGCAGGTGCCACTTATGTGCCTCGCCCCCCTAGATGTTGGGGTGGATAAAGATTTGTGAAAGCTGAACAAGTCCGGTATACTTTGTATATACCAACGTACGCGTAACCAATAATATGTCGGGCTTTTTATTGGGCGTCCACCGCCACTTTTCTCCGATCGCGTGTACACGACCTTTCCATCCTACCTTTACATCATGTGCCTGTAAACAAACACGTACACGCCGTTTTCACGACCGCCTCTATATATATACTCGATTCGTCCTTGTTGTTCACTCGAGAGCACTGTTGACATTCTCCCGAGCTTATCCACTTTAACATTGTCCTCGATCATCAATGTTATTGCGATAATGATCGATATCCCATAAGCTGGCATTTCCCCATACGGCGATTCAACCTGCTCTTCTCTATTTTAATATTCTCTTAATATGATCTCGTTGCTTTGCCGAGAGAGACCGTTTACTTTCCAATTGTCTTCACTAAGCTCCGTGGAGAATTTTTTTATTTCACCTCATTTATTTCAATTACTTGTAATCCAAATTCCCTATCTAATAATTCTCCACGAGGTCCATCTCTCTTTTCCTCTCGTTCCATGCGAGATATTTTCCTACGTGACTTTTCAACCGTTGCCTCAAATCTCCGTTTATGCTCTATGAACTATCTCTACATGCGTTGGTACATATATAAATGCTGAAAAATGCTGAAAAATGCTGAAAAATTAAACAACGAGCAGAAATACAAGTAAAACAAGATAATGTAACATGCTGCTTATTATAGTTATAATAAAAAGTTCCAAGGTAAAGAAAAAAGGCATAAAATAGTTTCGAGTAATAAAATAATGTGAAAGAGGCTTGTCCAATCTTAGAATTGATAAACGAGAAACATGAGCATTTAAAGTTGATTAGGAATGGCTTTAAATTAAAACAAATCCGATAGGAGACAAGAACATTAAGTTAGTTACGGCTCCAAATGGTCTACTTAGTTAATAGAGAAACTGCTTCGATAAACTGCCCAACTTTCTTTAACAACAGATAAAAATGAGACACGAAGCAATCGGCGCCTTTAACGTCGACGAAAATTAATTTAATTGATTTTAAGGCGTTTATCGACATTGAAAGCCTCGATTGGGCGTTAATTTACACAAATGTAGATTAATAGAGCAATATTCTAGCGATTTTAATCTTGGCAAAATATGTCATACGAAAGAACTTAATAGAAATTATTTAAGAAAAATTAATTTGATACAAAATATAAAATACAGATTTGTGCATTACAAACAATTTAAAGATATTGCACTGCTTTTGGCATATTATAAAAATATATTACATTTTATCGAGGCATTTATAAAGTAGAGTAGTCCTATATACGAAAAATATTCTACCAGTTTAGTAATAAAAATGCGAGCAGAATAGCACAGTCAATAACAAAATGCTCACAGTTAAATAGCCAGTGAGTGAAAATAGAATTCAAAATAGAATTCTTGTCAAGTAAAACACCTGTTGCTAGTTGCTGCTAATAATACAAGCACACACATACGTCCAGAAACTAAAGTGGCAAGAGGAAAGTACGAATGTACAATAATTTACTCTAAATCTTTTGAAATATATATCTCTCGTGGTTTACCAATGGTCTCTGTGTGTGTGTGTGCGTGCGTGCGTGCATATGCGTGTGTGTGGAATGTTAATGCAGATATTATAATTAACATTAATTACGCCCGCTCAGACACAGTTTAGAGACAGTTTCTCTAAAAAGTAAGAAAACATAAGAAAATTTATTATTGATTATATAAACAAAAAATTATATAAACTAAAAAAGCTACCCTCAGAATGCAAAGATTATTATTAGCGCGTCGAGTATTTCAAATATATCAAGGGAATTAAAAAACAGCAATAAAAAAAAAAATAAAGTGATCAGAAAATTGAGTGAGACTTGCAATTACAAGTGTGTGGATTTACCGGGATGAAAACAATTTTTCAAAGACGAAAATGCGAAGCAGAACAGATAATTACGACATAGCGAATTGACAGCAAAAAACTTACCAAAAGTCTACATCTAAATGATAACGAACATAAAATATATTTAAGGCAACAATGAATCGATAACATTGCGGGAGGAAAAACTATGCAAGTTATTCGTTTATCAAAATAGATTTGTTACAATTACGAGCTTACGTAAGGCGTAGTTTCATCAAAAGCGTGTCATACTTAATTGAAGTGAAGAAAAATAAACTGTCAATAAAAATTTATAGACGCGCTTTAAAATGAAAAATTTAAGGCACAACATACTACGTCTACTTATTTATCGTGGTGATGTAAAGCATTGCCGAACAAAAACTAATTTTTAATTGAAATGGCAATGTGCACACTGATAAATGAAGATCCGACAGGCAAATGTGGATGGGAAGCGATAAATTTAAATATGCACGGAATAGTTTATCTTGATACACAGTAAATAAGAATCTCATGTCAACTAGAGTTCAAGACAAATGTATATCAAGAATTCATACATTTTTATTAGGCTTATTTTCGTTTAAATATTTGTGGATAATGGCTAAACGATAATACAACAAGGTTTGCTGCCATTAGCCACTATCGCAAATCGTGTAAATGCAACTCGCGATCGAGCAATACTTCTCGTAACAATGAAAAAACGCAGGAGATTATTAAAAGGAGAAAAAAAAAGAGAGAGAAAAAATCATTACGACCAAGAGTTGGCAAAAAATATTCCCAGACGGAACTTGCGGTCTTTTCGTTGAAAATTTAGAGAATGAAACGACTTGTCCACTGCCGATCTATCGGAAATAATAAACAGCACCAATATACCAAACGGACGTACGATGAAAAAATTAATGGAAAATTGAAAGAAAAAATGCCGTCTTCGCGAGTCGAGGATCTAAGCAAAATCACTTCAATAAACAATCTTCGCAATTCCAATTCTCAAAATTGTATTCTCGTCCCTATCATCCTCCAATGACAACACCCAACAATTACTTAATAACCCTCAAGTGCCTTCAAATCATTTTAGAATCGAAAAAACTATTCTTCAAGAATAAAAACCACGCCAGCTCGTACGTGGAATGCCACATACGGGAAAGAGCATTGGAATTGCCAATCAAAACTCAAATCGCGCACGGCAATGTTAATCACCTTCGAATTTCCCGCTCTCTAAACTTGTCCTAAAGGCGCCTCGACGGTACTTACTTACGCTCATAAAACGACGATGCACCGAGAAAGAAAGGTCCGTGCGTACATCAGCGAGAGAAAATACCGCCGACCTTCTTTGACTCACTTGCGTCGGCCAGGGATTTTCGATCCTATGCCCCTTGCCCCCCGCCCCCTCCCCGCCCAACACGCCTCCCTCGCCACCTCGCTCGACCAAATAAAGGCAGCGCCTGTACTCTGTACTACTGGGGCTACGCATACACTGTACGTACTTTATGTGCGCACAGGGCGTGCGTGCA
>JAPYYT010001370.1:0-27934 GCA_030522565.1 Ceratosolen corneri
ACAGAGACGCGTCCAGGTGCCGCTGCTACCCGGCAGACGACCTGGACGGACCCCCCACTCCACTCGCTTCGACATCGCCAATGTTCCCTCTTGCCCTCGGCCACTTTTCCGCAATTTTGCATTATCTCCGAGGGGAGGTTGCCGCAGTTGGCTGCTCCTCGGCTTCTTCGTGTTTTTTTTTTCTTCAAATTTTAAGGAGGTATTTGCACAGAGAGCTGTTTCGAGCGAGCACTCGCCTGTCTCCGTCCCTCTCGCGAGCAATCAATTCGCCTCCGCCCCTGAATTATCTTTGAAATTGAATATATGTTCACCGTATGCCGGCAGTGAGATCTTGGCGAGAAATTAATATCGCGGAAAGCGCCTCGTCCTGCTCTTTCTCTGCCAAAGTACCTCGATGTACGCCTCCTCGACGACTCGAATACCCTCTTCTGCGCCTCGTGGGATCGACCGATTGCGAAAAGTGTAATTTTGTAAATTAGCGCGGGAATTAAAAAGCGCTGACAAATCCATTAGCGCGCCACCGATCGCCGATCTCCGGGATTACAGAAATCCGGCCTTCTACACTTCATTCGGCATTCTTTGAATTGCTCTTGCGATTAATAAATGGCCGTGCGACTGTGTGCCCCGTCTAACCAACGGCATATTGAATTTATCTACCATGTAAAAATTAAAGGCCACCAAGCTTTACGATACTCGTAAAATCTAGCTTATAAACAATAAAACGCTCTAGGGAATGTAAAAGCAGAGAGAGAGAGAGAGAGAGAGAAAATCCATTTGAATTATTGAAGATACAAAGAAATTCCAAACGTTAGTCAAACGTTCATTTTCTCATGTACATTAAAATAAATAGCCAATCACTTGTTGCTGTTGGCTCGCTCACAAGACCATTGACAAAGTGCAATTATTCCATTTCCGTGGAATTGGATTTTCAGCTCGACTGCAGATAAGACCCTCGATTGGCAAGAAATTGAAGCACGAACGAACGCATAATTTCCAACGTGTAATAATTGTTGTAAAATTATTCCTCGCAGGCACTCTTCCTATTTAATTAATTGCTTAATTGCTCGCATTGTTCGAGCACCACTCGAGCCTCATAATATAATTATAATTTTATACCATTGCGATGCCACTGTATTTCAACATCAACCCCTCCAACACTTTGAGTAATCTAAGACCCAATTGATCGAAGAAAATGGAAAAATTAATTTAAATGTTATGTAAGCCCCGTATAATTGCAATGCCTCGATAAAAACACAATTCATGTATCAGCATACGAGTGATAATAACATTATTATTGCATGCGTAATTGTATAGAATATCGCATGCAGCCGGTTTGCCAACAAATACAAAGATCGGGAAATGGCGATGCGAAGGACACAAAACGTAGTTTTTATGAGGCGCGCGAGGACAGAAAACCGTTTTGCCTTTTTTGCGTTAAATTGCAGCTTTCGCTAGTAAAATGTCTGCCGTGTCAACTCGATCACGCAATATTATACACAAATATGTCTGCATAAATTTGCAAATATGAAATTTTCAACTCAAAGATATTTTTTCACATTATCGTGTCTTCGTTTCACGTACGCGCCAACATGTGGCAACGCTACCTCACATCATAGTTTAACATTGTTTATGCAAATATGCCCTCCCATACTCATGAGCTCATGAAATGCACACAGATGCATAATTGCACGCGCGTGCTTGTAGGTGTTAGTGTTAGTCGGGCGCAAGTTATCATAGCCGGGTAATATTATTGGAATAATTTTCCAAATGATAACTTGAATTTATTCGCAAAGCTACTCCCGCAATACTCACATTTTTTATCCTTTTTTTATTCAAATATCTGTAGATTAGGTTTTATTTCCATAATAGCAGTCTCTATCTGCTTTCATTAATACGGCGAGAAAACCAATCACTCAATGACATGATAAATACGTTTTCCAATATTCAATTTCGATAAAATCCCACTCGTTTATGACTTTTCGAGTAAGATTATTGTTACCACAATTTTGTTATTGCTGTTGTTGTTGCTGTAATTGGCCAAGTTTCCTTCCATTCAATTCTGCACGAGATTAATTAGATAGTTGATTTGAAGAAAATTTAATCAGAATTTTCAATTATTACAGAAAAATTACAGTAAAGTATAGGATATCTATTGTTGTATTACGTGTTTTATAAACGCGAATGTATTAATGTCATGAAATTTTATGGAAACCGCTGTTTAGTTATAAATTAAATTTCGTCTAAGCCCGTCCTTTCATAACTCGTATAATTTTTGCCCTAAAATCACTTATTTATACATATATTTAGGATCTCCGGGAATAAGAAATTGTACAGCAAAAGTTCAATTCCTTGTAATAACAATAATAATAATAATGACTTTCTATTATAATAAAGATATTCATAATTAATTCTTCTTAACCCAACCCCCATCACTTGCAATATATAATGCGACAATTATTATCATATTGCTTTCATAATCATTGATGGTGACATTGTTTTGAAATGCATTTGAATGATAATGGAAACAATAACGTAACGGACTAATTAACGGATAAATATGAAATGAACACAGAATTTAACAAAGAGCTCGAGTTTAAATAATAAATTCAAATTGAAGCGCTTACTGTTTTATTGTGAATTTTATTTCAATTTCTAATACAAATAGCCTTATCATAATCATAATATATATATATATATATATTATAGATATAATTGCGATGACATGTGTGTGTGTAGCGTAAGAGTTCTGTATGATACAACACGTAGAGGAAAAATATTCTCATAAAATGTAAATATTTCTCGCGAAAGTATTTATGATCCATTCAATGTCGCCGACTTTTTTCATTTTGATAAGAGAACTTTATTCGAATATCGTTAAAATGTAGATATCTGATGTTAAATTGAAAACTTTCGAGCATTTATACACAGCGGTAACTATGGTTTGTATGAGAGTATGAGTAACTATGAGAGCAAGAAATCATTGGTGTTTTAGAATAATTATTTGCGGGTATATTGAAAATACGTATAAAGTATTCTTGAAGTAAAAGTGTAAACTGCTTGAAGTATGTTTATCGAAGGAAAGCGATTAAAATACGTGAAATTGCGGGCTTAATAATATGTTTTTAAGCGCATAATGAATAGAAATGAGGATGAAAAAAAAAATTTAGAGATTTACAGTCAAGCTGTTATTAAGGCATGCACTTGTTATGCTTTGATTTATTAAAACGACTTTATGTATATGTGAGCTATCTTTCGCGTAAATTAAAATATACTCGTTTGAAAATGGGAAAATACAACAAAAGCGAGGAGATTCACGGTTCTTGTTTTACTTGCTGGAAAGTTATTTCTTCGCTTTAAAATATTTTTCGATTACGCATATCTTTTCGTTATGCGCTCGGTATGACACTCGAGAAATTCCCTCAGCCATTCGAAAAACTTATCTCATTTAATAATATAATTGAGGTTAATTGTTTGCGTATTGGCGGGGACAAATCTGTAAAACTATTTACTTTTTATCTGCATAAGGCGAGATAGGAATTACGTAAGCTCGTGTGCATAAAAGCTCGGGATCGATGATTTTCACTATGAAATATTTGTAAAACGATGTGTTTCGCCGAAATGAAATGCATTTTGCCACGCTAACGAATGAAAATCGAAAATCAACTTTTAGAACTCGCTATCTAAATACTTTTATTTATATTTATAGATAAGTAAGCGATGGTTTTGAAAGTAATGAGAGGCGGATTCGCTTGGCAAGCATAATGAAGTTAGACTTATCTCGCATCAGCAATTCGTTCCTCGGGTCAGATAAATTTCAGGCTAGAATAATTTTTTATTTAAGAGCATAATGCTTGTTTTGAAAATCTTCTCTTTCTTTGACTTTTTTTATTTTCAAATTTTATTCCGTCACCAATGAGATCCGCCTGACCAACACTTTAATAGAATTCATTTTACCGTACTAATTCAAGCTCCTCGGCCTTCAAATAAAACTACATGAAACTCACTGGTGTACGTGCATTGGCTTAAATCTGCTGAGACATTAAAGATGTGAGCAAACCGGAATATTTATGAAGTATCATTTCTTCGCGATCAATCTAAATTCGGCTTATTCGCAATACCATACGACTTCTCTTTTCAATATCTGATGAAAGAACGTCTTACGAGAGAATTACCGAGTGCCTCTCCTTTCGAACGAAGAATCCAAGAAAATTGCCAGTACCCTGCATTAATATTAAAATAGAAAGGAGAGGCGGAGAGGAGTGCAGAGGGTGAAATACTTGGATAATTAATTATTGAGGGGATATTTTTGACGTGATTGTGGCCCGGATCGAGTAATGCCCCATTGGCCGCTTAAACTACTTCGATATCTGGTTTGTCCCACGAATCATAACAACCGTCAATAGCGAGTGAAACAAATGCTAATGGGAGGGGAAGGTTCGAGTAGGTTAGATGGAATTATTATCGGGATCGAGTGGGCCATCACTCCAGCCCGAGGAATAACCCAGCGCCACTTGCACGGAGTGATAATCCCAGTCGGTCACGACTGAAATTCTCACGCACGAGAGCACGGACGATTGGCCCCCTCAACTGACATTACAGCCATTATTCATCCCGTTACGTTCCGGAAGTTTATTATGCCCACAAAATAGAATTATAAACCTCCCTACCTGCTTGATTTATTCGGCTCTCATAAATTATTAGACAAATTTACGGCTACGTTTTCCGGCCTCTCCATTTTCCCCACTTGTCGCGTGTCTCCTTACCTCACCCCCAACAGCCGAGGGCTCTCGACTAAGCATATGCTCGCACTTGGCTTAGCGGGCTTACCCAAACGTACAACAATGCCGCCCCCTCCCCACCCCAAGGAAATGGTAGGTCGCGGTCTATAAGGCTCCTCTTGCTCTTTCTAAATGCGGCGGAGACGCCGCCGTGGCAACTCGAAAGGGAACGAGGCCGCCGAGCCTTTCGATTGGGAAAATGTTTTCACCGACTCGAGGAAACTCTATACTTGTCATTACAAAATGCTCAATGGCCCAGCCCATATCAATTCTATTGTGCCCCAGTACTTGTGCAGCGATATTCAAAGTTGTCGCTATTGGTTCTCACTCCATCCGCACTTGGACAATCTAGTAGATACTCGGTGGAAGATCTCGGTTTGACAATGATCCAAATGACACACGTAATTGATAATGGCTGTGGCTTTTCCCATTAAACTACTATGTATCGGAGTTAAAAGAAAAAGAAGAAGCCTTCTGCCGATCAATAATGGGCGAAAACTGTTGGAATAAATTTTCTAGCTACGCAAGCCTCCCACCTATACCCCTTTAGTAGATTATCCACCATCTGTCGATCAGCGATTATAATAGTAAGACGCGAGACGTCGCATCTGTTCGTGCGTGCCTGCAATGGCAACAAATTGACCGGCCACTGTGGATTATTTTCTGAAAACAGTTATACCTACCGGCGACATTTCGATTAAAAGTGAATCCCACCTACCAAAGCCCACCACCAGCCCACTGAAGCCTCCTCCTCCTCCTCCTCTCCAATGAATTAGCGACAAGACAACGGAGCCCCCGAATGAGAATGGCTTCTTCGAGTTGGCACTCCAAGCGCGCCAAGTCCCACTGCCGCCGAGCTTTCACACGAGGGGCGCACTAAGCACTCGCCAATCAGTCTAGGAGGTGCTGGGCCGTCGCCGTCGCCGAGCATTGATTCGCCAATGCGCCGATTTTCGCGACGCGGCTCAACAAGCGGAGACACGCGCTGCCCTCGTGCGCAACCCCTCGAGGCCTCCCCCCGCTCGTTTAATTTAGTGGCGCAGTGGTGCCGAGGGTGGCCACGTATTTGCCGAGGAGCCTAGGATTCGGTGGTCCGGTACATTGGGCCGTGGGAAAGCGTCGCTGGTCTCGCTCAATTTCCACAATCGCCCGTGATTTTTAGACGCCCGGCTTACGCTGCGAATAATGAATGAGAGAGAGAGAGAGAGAGGGAGAGAGCGAAACGATGCCAAATGCCGCTGTGCTTTTGCTTGGCTTTTTATTTCCCGGCGGAGCTCCGTGGCATTCATCCAGCTCTCCTCTGCGCCTTTCGCTCATTTTCTTTTTTACCCCCGCCGAGCACATACTCCCTATTATAATTAATTAGCGAATTAATTATGCTTCAGAGCCAATGGGTTTAAGGCTTCTGGCTGTTCAATGCCTCGGCTATTTTAGCCTTAACTACAATTTCATTTAATATATTAGCCCATAAATATGTAGTTTGAGGAAAAATGCCCCCCAAGCACACGCACAATCTCCATTGGCTCGCTATGTTTAATAAATTACGCGGATCGTTAATATCGTAATGCACATTTACACTTTACATTATTCATTAGCATAAATAACGCCAATGCCAATGTCGAATGCACAAATTTACAACATTTCGTTACTACCTGCAATTAATAATTGAGCGTTGGTGCATTGCAAAGCCACAATTTTCTATTCTCTCGCTTATGGTTATCGTCGAGGTGATGCGAGGGGAACGTCGACACCTGCCGGCCGACCAAGGAACTGCGACTTCAAACGTGCTTCGCCACTTTAATCATAGATGTCACCTGTTCACGGCAGTTCCCTGCTTTTTTTTTTGGCTGCTCTGCTATTATTGAAAATGTTGCAACCGTTGAGATCTTTTCAATCCAGATAATATTGAATAAAAGAGCAGCGAAGATAAAAGAGCCCACGTAAAAATCGATGCACATTCGTTATTTAAGACGTATGTTTATTCGATAAATAACAATAAATTAATGAAATATATTACACTTTTTTGCAGCAGCTCAGGCTATTAATTAACATAAGCAAAACGTAAAAATTATTTATATATATATATATAGATACGTTGTATAATCGTCGACGTACAATTAAATAAATTGACAATGGTAAATAACATTTTTACTTTTACGACTTATCATTCGAGTCCTTATCGTTATTGCAGTTTCCTTCCTTACCGCCCGCTACACCCACCACGAAGCTTACTTGTATACCGACACTCGAAGACTTTATCGTACTTATAATTTAAAAAATTATCATTTTCATCTATTTACAACATGACTGCAATCTGAAAATTTCTTTACAGCATAAACTCTACGCTCGTATACTTTTCTTTTTCTCTCGTTGTTTCTTCATCATTGACTTTTTAGCTTTTATTTTGTTTTTGTTTTTTGGTTCTTTGTTTGTTGCGCTGCTCAAGCAATTTGATTGCTCTCCGGACTTTCGGCGCAGTTCTTCTGGTCTGTTCGTACGAAGAATGCTCGGCTAATCTTATTCTTATCTATAGACTGATATGCTTTTTCTAAAACGGCGACTGCGGGGAATCTCTCTCGAGTCAAGATCCACGCATTTCTCGTACTGAAATTTCGAAAGCAAAACATTATTTGACCATTAATAATTACGAGCGAGGGGCATCTATCCGTACGCCAGTCTTTGCGTCAAATTTGGATGGATATTTTTGGTCTGAATTTGAAGAGCTGGATGCAATTATTAGAAATTCAAGGAGACTTTAGTTTGAAAAGGCTCACTTTTGAGATTCGTGTCTCCGAAAATCATAGGATACTTGAAATTCAATTCTAGCTTACGAAACTCAAGGGTTTTATCCATTTAAGCGAAATTCGTATAATACGGATGTCATTGTGTTTGAATTAAATTTCGCTCCAATGACAATGACAGAAGGCGTTGTTGGTTGAATATTAGCTACAAAGGCACGTAAAAGTTTTAAGATGGAAATAAAGCAAAACGTATAAGTCATCTTTACCGTTAAAGCTCAGCGAGTATCGATAACATATTGATTTACGGCTTATTAAACATGGGATTCCGATTAGCCAGCTTATGTCTTGTCAATCTATCAGCATCGAAATGGTGCATAAAGAGGGGAATGATTAAAGCAAGAGAGACGAGGGATTAATAAGGCGAGGTGTGACGCGTGCGGTGCGAATTTCGAAGAGGTGGACGGGAGGCGGGTGGTGGTGGTGGGAGGGGCGAGCTGGCGCCACAGGAACGCCAGGGTAGTGCCAATCACCTGAAAATCCCAAAGTCGGAGCAGCTCCAGATTACGGCGTAGGAGGTGTAATCGGTATCGAGGATCCAGTACGGCGCGTCAAAGTGCACGGGCATCGAGGGGAAGACGATCGAGAGCTTGGCCTTGTTGCTCGACTTCTGGGTGGCGTAGCCCTGGATGCTCGAGGCGACGCCGCTCCTGCGGGTAGAGAGTCGCGTAGAGAAAACGGCGTGGGGGGGTTATTGGGAGCGCGAGAGGCCGCATACTTACAACGAGGAGATCTGCCTGTTGACGACGCCCACGGTGCCGTTATCGTTGCCGGTGTACGTCGCCGTGACGCATTTGCCGCCAAACTCGAAGAAAGCGAAGTAGCGCTCCGCCTCGTACCACTTGCCGAGGTACTGCAAGTCAAAATGCGTTTTCCTTTGATTTTTCCAACTTTCGCCGATAGGGCGTGGATCGCGATGGGCCAGGAGGTCATTGGAAAGGAAGCTTTTGTCTTGCTTGGTTGACGGGGCGTCGGGCGCCAGGAAGGATGAACGGCAGCAGCGATTTATAAAATGCATTCGGCCGTGATTGGGAAGCGAGGTGAGGGGGGCGAGCTTTGCTCTAAGCTCAGAAACTAAAATGTCCTCTGCTGTTTCGCGCGACACTTAACTCTCGAGTTGCCCGGACAAGAGCCTGAGTATTTTATGCGATATCTCGATAATTGCCGGTGCAAGATCTTGGTGAGGGCATTGTGCTTGTGGCACTTGGTTCGCAGAGTTTCGCTCACGATTTACGACAATAGCCTTGCCAACAAAAAGCTTGCATTAGTTATAATACGTAAATTGTCGAGTTTCATCGACACGCGTATGCCTGAGCGGATTTTGAATTATTGTCGTTGTCGTCGTCGTCGTTGTCGTCGTCGTCGTCGTTGTTGTTGTTGTTGCGCGCGCGCGCGATATCTTACGGAGATCTCGTCGGAACATCTTGAGCGGCAAATTCCGAGATTCTGTTTATTAAAGTGGAAAGGTAGCCGGCCTGTCAGATGCCATGATATTTATAGCTCTGGGGAAGGGCTCTCCTCAAAACTAGTCCCATAAATTAAAATGCTTAGTGCAGGCTACGGAACGCTTCCATTAAAAAGTAAAATATGTCCCCACGCGTCAATTAAGCGATACTCGACTTTTCCAAGTGCTGGCCGACGAGAGAATTTGAATAATTTAGATCGTCGGCTATACTCCAACCCCGGTCCCCCGCTCCCCCAGCTTTTCCAATTTTCAACAATGGCCGCGCGATGATGCTCAATAGCGATTAAGCATTCGGCGAGTGGAAATGCAGCTCAACAAAATAGGCCGAGTAGCCACGGATATGCTTCGAAGGCGTTTCACGCGGCGCATCCGTAATAATCGTAGGCAGTGGGATGGCAATCGATGGCTGGACGTGCAGCGACGCTTCGCCTTCGTGATAATAACTTTTTAAATGCCATTAACCCAGTTTAGCGCGCTCATAATGCTGCTCCGGTAATCGCGCGCGCGCGTCAATAACTCGAGGGCGCAGCCTTAATTTCCGTAAGCCGGCCGGCGATTCGCCCGAGGTCTCCCCCCTCGACACTGCACACAGAGCACTCCACTGGGGAAAATAGTTTTTAAGGAGAGAGTCGGCCGACTGCCGCGCCCACCTCTATCCCCAAACAAGAATTACCTTCTGTATATCTAAATCGTCCACGGTTTCGACCTTGGGACAGCCGCCGATGAACGGAATCTGCGCGGCCGCACCTCCGATCAGCAGCAGAGCCAAGTAAGCCCACATCATCTCGAGGACTTAAAAACCTGGAAGAAGAGCGGAGAAGAGAGAGGTTAGGGGCTGAGGGCTGAGGGCGCTGGCTCGGAGCTCGCGGGGTCGAATCCGAGTGGTTGGATGGGCCGGGATGAAGGACGCGTGTGGGCCTTGCGAGGGGCCGCGATAAAGCACTTGGGAGTCGCGATTTCTTATCGAGCGCGGCGTGCGAGCCTCTGTCAGCGACTCGATGCCGAACCCTCGTATTTAAGCAGATGTGCCGCAGGCGGCTCGGTTTTAAAAAGCGGTTATCTGAGAGCTCGCTCTCTCTCTCTCGGGCGCTCGCTCGCTCGCGCGCGTCTCTCTTTTTGTTTCTTGTCCTCGGCGCCCGTTAGTGGCTGCAGTGGACTGCATGTGCGCGCGCTCGCTCTATCAACCTCGAGTGCCAATATGCCGCTACGTAATCCTACGTGGCGTGGTATTGTCCGCCGAGGTAAAATAATATTCGTTGGGGAACTGAAAGCTGCTCGAGGCGTAGGAGCGCGAGCTTATTTACGGGGCGAGGGTGCGCGGGAGTCGCGGATGCGCGTGAGTCGCGGATGCGCGTGGCCGTGAGGTGGGCGAGGTTTACCTGGACAGTCGGTGCGATTGGGCTCGAGGTGGTGGAGACAGCTGCTTGGAGACGCGATCACGAGTTCTCATTAAAAATGCCAAAGAGCTTATGTTCGAGTATTAGATGGATAGTACGTTTCGCTCGTTTCATGGCAGACGAATGAGTCTTGAAAAATCGTTATGATTAATAATCGTCAAGATGTTGGATATTATGGTCTTTTTTTTTAGCGAGCGGGCGTTGTATTTCACATTTTCAGTGTGTATAAGGACAAAGCGGCACTCGTGTCGAGTTTGCTTGTAAAGTGAAAACGAGATATGGGATTCGTGTATCTAGATTTGAGTTTTATTATATGGATTGAAAGACGACGGCGATCCGTCATTTTATTATGTATATTACAGAGTTATTTGGAATTCTTTGCAATTGGGAATTATGGTAGTCGATGCTGTTTATGCAGAATGACGCTTCTCGAGTCAAATAAGGCAGATAATAGTTAGAGATGGACATTTTCTGTTTGCTTCCTCGAAATTATTGCCGTTTAAAGCGCACGATTAATTTATGAGATCAAGATAAAAAAAAGTCTTTATCTAAAATCCAGCTACAAGCCTCTCAATTAGACGTAAAATTAAAATGTATATTTGAAAAGGAGGAGGATGGATTGAGAAATAATTGACCGAATCAATATTGATTGTGGCCCAAGTGGCTGAAAACTGAACGACACGTAACAAGATTTTTTAAAATAACAAAATTAAAAAATCGCGAAATATTGCGATTTTCTCCAAGTTTCCATGCATTTTACGTAACGTCAATTATATTTAAATACTTGT
The DNA here is from genome assembly GCA_030522565.1 of Ceratosolen corneri. NCBI lineage: Eukaryota > Metazoa > Arthropoda > Insecta > Hymenoptera > Agaonidae > Ceratosolen > Ceratosolen corneri. The sequence goes on from JAPYYT010001370.1 coordinate 11,227, forward strand.
GTCACTTTTTATCAATATTCTGAGATAAGAATGATAAATAACGTTGAAATTATGAATCTTGCTTTATTTTTGAGATATGATTACAAAGTTCTATAAAGGCTGAAGCAAAATCGCGTAAATGTTTCAATCGATATAAAACTCTAATAATATTACATTAAAATTTCATCTTTGTTCAATAGTAAGGAAATAATCAAGGAAAATAATATTGTTTTGTATAATAACAATATACTTTGATATAATTCTTCTGTTCAATGTTTTATAAGCTTCCAATAAGAGAGAATGAAAAAAAATAAAAATCATATTATTCAATGGTCTATTCACTACTCTTGAATATTTTTAAAAGTTTTTTTAATGCTTTACTAAGTAATTGTACGCGAATGATGACATAAGAGAACCTTAAATTCACTTTCAATTATTGAAAAAATTATTATGTCACGAGTAATTACAAAAGTAAAAAGTTGAATTTTAATTGATAAGATTAGGAATTTATTAAAATCACTGCTTTGTACGAAAAACAAAAAAAGAAAAACAAAAAAAAACATTAATATATATATTTATGGAATATAGAGGTGGAATATAAAATGAGACTCGAGGAAATGTATTTCTTTGTGAAAGAAAAAAACCAATTTTCCATTATATTTAGGACAGGATTTCCCCAAGTGTGACGTACATATGATTAAAAAAATTAAAAAAATCATTGTAGTTTCGCCGTTCCATTGTAATGCAAGCGATATTATTTATTTAATGGTAGAGATGATTTGTAGATTTCATATTTTTAGATTTCTTTAGTGTTTAGAGTTCATTAGTGGTAATTTAGATTTTTATTTTAGAATTGAAAACCCTTTAGAAACAGTCATTTGTATAATTTGCTGTGAAATGTTTGTTTCTTAATTCAACTAAACCTAATCAATTCATTTGAAATTTACAGAAAAGTACATTAAATTTTAAAGAATGGTTTATCTATATAATATTTTTTCTAAATTTTTAGGTCATAGTATATATTAAATGTAATGCATTTATTTGTCTAAGATTCGAGACTACACATACGCCAACTAATTTATAATAATATTTTTCTTCGTCACCATTTAACATACCTCATACGTATTTTAAATAATTAATGTGAAGATAATAATTACAATGCTCCAATGGGCAATTAATTTTTGTATTTGAAATTAAGAAGGCTACTCTCGAATCGTAAAAACTTTATCATTACGAGTGTTAATATTTAGATTAAAGTGTCTTAAATGGCATCAGTTTCACATGGCAATTGTTCAGTATATGCATTTGTAATAAAATAATATGAGCGATCAGATATATATGTGTGTGTTTGCTTATAAAAAATTCCAGTGACTAAGCTCAATGCTTGTAATTTTTCTCAAACTCTACCCTTCAATTGGACGAATTTTTGTGTGTGTGAGTGAGCATCTAAAAAATGTACAATCTAAGTGAAAAACCGTCTTGTAACCAATGTAATCATTACATTATGAGTTATTTTACATTACATTCTATCAAATTTGTTTTATATTGAATTATATTGTTTCGCTCTCTATTCAATTATAATAAGCAATTATAATGGGCTGTATTGTGTAGTGAGGCATTGTGTAATATCGTGTTGCTCTGTGTCGTATTATATTATATAATAATAAATTATTACACGAATAATTATCCATTAGTTGATTTTATATTCTGATAGTGCTTGTAACAGATCTTTGAAAAGACTTCGATATATGTGCCGCACAAATACTCGATAGTTTATCGGATAATGAATGGATTGTTATTTCTAACATTTGCAATCTCCTATTATCGCAACCTTTTTCTTTTATTAATTGAAAGTCAACGATCAGTTGGATGTGATTTTTCTTTTGTAATTCAGGTTTAAAGATTTCTTAACTAAATATTTTAATCTTTTTTAAATAATAAAAGTGATATGGACTTTAATATCATTGTCCCCTTGCATTCTTGACCATACCAGTCCATTGGAAACATATTGCTTTTATTTTGATATAACAGTAATCGTATTTAAAGTGATTATGTAGGTAAATATTAAGCTAATATCATAAACAAATGTATTTCGCGATTTATGAGAAAAGCAATAGATATTTAGATACATTTTTAATTAAAATATCTACTCTTTCGCGTAAATCTATCAATACTCAAATTTTCAGCGATAATAGTATTCGGATTAATAGTTTTTTCTGAAATTTGTCACATTATGGTATCGAGAAGTTGAGGGTGATTAGACTGGAGATGACTTTGCAGTTAAAAAAATTGGAAAATTATGTAAATTTTCGAATTTCCGAAAATTTCTTCAACGTAAATATGAAATTCTATTGATAACTTTGATTTTACTTGCGATGTAGAAACAAAAGGTTTTCAATTCGAAATATGGTAATTTTTTTTAATTTCCATTCATTTTCAATGTAATAATATGGCTGTAGTTCAATGTCAAAATACGTCTTACCATAATTTGGATGCGTTTTACAATTTGCAGCAAAAATCGTCATACCTGCGATGACAAATAAATCGCAATTATAGAAGTAAAATTTATACTCGAAGTAAATAAATAAAGACCATAATAACTTTGGTGATATGTACAGTGAATCATAAGCTCAATGTATTATTTAGGTTCCGAGTGCGACTTAAGTGTATGGAAAGAAATACCTTTTGAAATTCATAATATTAATATTTATGTAATACAAGATTTTTGTGTAATACGAGCTTATAAGTACCATTAATACTGTTCTTCCTTATCGTAACTGTTTGTTGATTATTTTTAAAACATTGCGATAAGTTTGTTTGTTTGTTTGGTATTTTCTTTCTTGGTTTTTTTTTTAATAAGAACTCTCGATTGATACGAAAAATAAGTTTACCGGTATTAGATATTGAATATTTTTTAACAATGGAGACGATGACTAATTGCGACCGATAATAATAATAATAATAATAATCAAAGAATAGATAAAGAAGTGAAAATAAAGATTTTGCTTAAAGTACAGCCGGGCAAAAGCATTTTCACTAGCGATTTAATTTACTTATTGTTCGTGAATGCCGACTTTATCATTCCGAACCGGTACTTATAATAACTTTTAAACCTATCGAGACAACATCTCCGATGATATTACTGGGTCATCGAAATAATGCTCGAAAAAAGAACATCGAGTCATACAGAAATTGATGGGTAACTGACAGTCCGCTTACGGTATATCCGAGGAAGACGTCGAAACGGCTCACCGAAACTCGCTTATTAAAGCCCATCGACTCTCTGGACCCGAATTAACTGTTACTATAATCCACGCTTTATCTAAACACCAACACGCAAGTATGTGGACGGCGTTTCGTTACGTCCTCTCTCTCTCTCTCTCTCTCTTACGCCCTCCCTTCGCCCTCCCCCGCCCAACACTCGCTCTCACGGATGATTAGCGGGCAATGTTAAACTGTAACCCGTTGACCTTGAAGCTGCCGACGCGGCTCGTGCATTCTTCTAAAGGCGCGCGCCCACCCACCGACCCGCACCCCCACACACACACGCACACAGAAACGCAGGGGCACGCAAGCACACACCTGTCGGGAGCACGAGTGCGATATAGTTTGACCTCTCAGCGGGGCGCTGCTCGTTCTGGTGACTTTGTGTAACTGACGAGTGGCCGATGAACGTCCTCTTCGTGGGGCCATGGCCCACAATCTTGTTACTGGGTCAGTAACGGTAACCCGTCAAGGCAGAGAGAGAGAGAGAGTGTGTGGGTGCGGGCGTGCATGCGTGCGCGTCCGACGGAGCGAGACGTCGACGGTGAGGGGCGAGAGAGAGCGGGAGAGAGTGAGTGAGTGAGGGGAGGGGAGGGGGATGGGGGGGGGCCTCGGGAGGTTCAAGAAACTCGAATATTCGCCGCTGGCCGGCCAATCGACGATGGCTTGCTCTTGGGCTACCTCGGCCTCAACATCTTTTTTTTCCTTTTATTTCCTAGTCAATTGTATTAGGACGTGGGGGTTTAATCGTGGCTAGCGGTTATTGGCATCCGATCGGACTATTACGTCACCTCCTCCACGAGATGAGCGACAACGAGGTTTCGTTTACACCTGTCGGGGTGGGGCTGTGGTCTTGGAGATGGGACTTGTTAAGCGAGTGTGGCCGTGGTGGTGGTGAGGACGGTTTTCGTTCACGAATGTCGGCCAGCGAACGGTAATATTGTATTGGCCGCTCGGCCGACGGCTTTCAAATCGAAATTGCATAATTACGCAAATTATCGACACTCGAGCGCAGGAGCGAAATCATCAGCATCCTGGGGGCAGAGGTGGTGGGGCTCGGCGAGGCGAGCTGTGCCTCTCGAGGATGGGGTGAGGTGTAAATACAAAAGCCATGATTACTTTTTTAAAAAAGGGTTTTTTCGTAACAATTTATTTGCATCTTTTTTTTCAGTTTTTTTTCTCTCGCATCCATACATATTTCTACTTGTTTTGTTTTCATGTATATTCATTTTGTTTTTATTTTTTTTTTTCTCTTTTTTCCAAATATAAATAAATAAAAATAGTGATAGTGAGGAGAGGGTGGGGGGCGTGGCGGGGCGAGGCTGGAGGAGGTGGGAGCGAGCGAGCGAGCGAGCGAGAGAGATAGAATCGGGCCCCGCGCGAGACTAGCGGCCGCGTCCGGGATGGACCGGTGCGCGGGTTTTACGGTTTACTGTCCCGTCTCGTGGGCCCGCCGCTACGAGTCCAAGGACCTCGACAAGGAGGGGATTAATTGCGGAGAGAGAGTGAGAGAGGATAAAGAAGGGCGCGCTGGAAGAGGAGGGCCCGCGCACTTCATCGGAGCCCTCGCGTCGGTAGTAGTAGTAGGGTCCTCCCACGGCCCTCCCCCGACCCTCAGCTCAAGCCTTAACGATCTCGATCTTATCCTCGGCGATCTGCAGCTTCGCCTCGGGCGACTTGTCCGGCTCCGCGAGGACGATCGGTGCGATCTCTTTGGGCGCCTCGGCGAGCACGGCGACGATCGGCCGCTGCTCCACCAGCTCGAGAACCGGTTCCGGCGCCACCACCGCCTCCTTCGCCTGGTCCGCGATCTTCAGTATAACCTCCGGCACCGACTTCACCGCCTCCTCCACTGCTACTGTAATATCAGAGTTTTTATGTTTATGCGTGTGCGGTGCGCCGTGATGGCTGCGCGTCGCCGGGGGAATAATTGCTTGTTTTGAATATTAAGTGGCGGCTCGAGTCGATCATCGGCATTGGCCTCCTCCCTCCCTCCCTCCCCCTACCTCCCTCTTTCTCTCTGGGCGGCAAAATATTTCTAGTCGATGCTTCCAGGCGCCAACTCCCTACTCCTACCAGAGCCCCGGTCTCATTTCCCTCTTTAATAGTCTCCTTATATAATTGCTTACCGCCCATTTCGCGTAATTAGCAGACTCCTGGACGCGTCTCTCTTTTTGCATTAGGACCGCTTGTTGCTTTACATCCCCATTTACAATGGCAATGACTTACACGGCCAATCGATTATCCGCCTTGGCAACTTGGATCCACAGCTCCACTCCTTCCCCTCAATCCATATTTTAACTTTGTTTCCACGGCTCTTTATGGCGCGAATCCCAATTGACAATAGAATTTCCAAGTGGGCGGGATTCCCGATCGGAACGAGCGATATCGAGGCCGAGGCTTATCATCATTAAATTAAAAAAGTTCCACTTTTCCCGCTCACTTCTCAACACACCCGGTGCACACCTCAACACCCTCGGCATTCATCGTCATATCACCGGCCGCGCGCAACCATGCCATTATTTACAACCGATTTCTATAATTACATGCCCTTGTGGACAAAAGGATGTTACTCGCCGTCTTGGGGCCAGCGTTATTCATAAGCGATCTTACCACGTGTCAAGCCAACGCGAATGTTAAGTCGTAAATTGAAAAGTGCATCCGAGCGCGACAAACGCCACTCTCAAAGCCCTTTCGGACCAAAAAAAGCCAAGCAATAGTCCGAGAATCCGTTGACTCACAAAGCTCGAGCTTTCGATATAAAATGGGCCTTGGACTAACCGAGTGGTTGAGCGACCTCGAGGGCGGGTTGCTGGAGGCTCGCCGATTTAGCGATGGCGGGGGCGGGGGCGGGGGCGGCGGCTGCGACGGAGGCGGCAGCGGCGGCGGCGGCGGCGATCGCTTCCTGGGCGTCGATCTCCGCTCGCCGCGTCTTTATCACGACCTCGGGTGCGTCGGGGGTGATGTGGGGCCTGATCTCGGCGGCGCTCTTGCTGGCCAGCGATTGCGACACCTCCTCCTCGTCCTCGGGCTCGACGTCCGCGATCTGGGGCTTGCGCAGCGGCTCCGAGGGCTTGATCGCCTGCTCGGCCTGGAGGCTGTCCAGGTACGCGCAGTCCTCCTGGTTCGTCTTCACGAAGAACACCTTCGAGATCTTGTACTTGTCGAGCACCCCGTAGGCCTGCAAGTTTCAAATGAGCGAGACTTTGCGTAAATCGCGCCAACAATAAGAGACAAACAATAACCAATATAATTTCAAGCTCTTCTCCGCCACAACCAATTATTTCCGGTATCTTATTTATGTCCATGGTATCTTATTTATGTCCATGGTATCTTATTTATATAAAAATGTCATATAAAAAGTCCGCGTAAATGTCCGTTTCTTCCTTTTAGTGGTTGATTTATTTGATTTGGCTTCGCTTGCGGATGCGCAGTGACGCATCGTAAGGTATTATCGACACACTCTATCTATTGATAAAATTGATAGTTTAATGTCCACCTCGGCGTACCGCCCACGGCATATTCAATTTAATTGCTAAATACGGCTCGAGTGGACGGTTAGATTATCGGCGCGGCGGCTCCTACCTTAAGCGTACAGTGAGCAATGAGTGTTCGAATTCCTTAGGAGCCTCGGCGCCAATTACAATCGCTTGCAATGATAATGCGGAGGTACGTACCTTCTGGAGGATTTCACCGGGGGCGAGTCGCTGCCTCGTCATAATCCAGGCGTTCTGGGTATGAACTGGACCGACTCCGGAGCAACTCCAGAGGACGGCGTAGTTGTCGTAGTCAGTCTCCAGGACGTTGTATTGGGTTTCGAGGGGAATGAGCGGTACCGTGGTGTACTTTACGTGAAGTTTGCCCTCTTCGGCCTTGGAGGGAGCTTTCCGTATTTCGCCCTCGAGGACTCGCTTGATGCCGGTGCTGGGGGACACGAATGTTCGTCGAGTTCAATTTATTGTTCATTTTTCAGTTTAAATTGTAGCGTGATAATGGCAATCAATATTCGGTGGCGGCTGACTCAAAGAGCGAGCAAAAGCTTAACAAATGCATTTCAACGTGACGCGTGGCTTCGAGTGCATTTATCATTGAGTTTACGAATGAGCGTGTGAGTTTATGAAGAGAGATGGGAGTATGGAATGCATTACTTACAATCGGCTGGTGACTTCGTTAACAACGTGAAATTTGCCGTCGGGTCCTTTCGTGTAGTTTGACATGACGCAACGCGATGCCACTTCGGTCAATTGAAAGTATCGCTCGGCTTCGTACCAAATGCCAGAAAACTGCATTGATAAGAGTAAACGGCATTGAAAAATTGAAATACTGCTTTGTCGTTCGTTTGTATGGGTAGAAAATTAGAAATAAGATTTGAAATTTCTAAGATTATTGTCTAATAAGAAGTAACAGTGTTAGTTAGTTTTATGTAAGCAGTAGGTAATAGTAAGTGATATTAAGGAGTAATAATAATAGTAAGAGGAAGAAGAGGATAGAATGATAATTACGAGGACTTAAATTGGGGTGTAATTTTTGTTAATATGACGAAAATATTAATGCACTGTGATATTGATATTGGAAAGAGCATTGCAACGGCCAATCACTTGTTACATATAAGAAAATAAAAAACTTGTTTCACAGTGATGTAGCAGGAGTCATTATTGGCTCGCGTTTGGGCCTTAAAAGGGCATATCGACAAGAGATTAGAGGACTGGACTTGTAGAGCACAGAGTAATATCAGCGTGAATATTGAGCAGAGAGGGGAAATAAAAGTGGAGAAATTGGTCGAACGAGTTAAGGAGTCGGCAATAAATAAGGAGCAGCAGGTGGAGGAGGAGGAGGACGAGGAGGTCAGCAACTCACCCTGTCCATGTCAAATCCGACCATCGGCAGGTACTCCGGACAAAAGCCCAAGCTGGGTATTTGGGCCTGGGCGATGCCGGCCAGGGCCCCGATCAGGAACGCGACTACGCTCTTCATGCTTACTATCTGTCTTCTCTCTCGGCTTATCTCTCGTTCCCTTAATCTGTCACTTGTTTCGATGATCGTAGTACGGGAGGTTCTGCCGTCCACGTCCAAAGCCATCCAAGCTTTATATACATTAAGCGCGGAGGGCAGATAGGAGCGTTGACCGGACCCAGCGCTGAGCCTAACATCCTCCCCACTATTGGGCCCCGGCGATAACCCCCGTGGGCGTCGAGGCGTCCCTCTTTCCCTCTCCCGCTCCCACTCGCTCTCTCTCACACGCACTCTCCTGGCGTCCGTATCACTCGGGCGCGCGCGGTTACGCGCGTAAGCGGAGATTCGCCGACGGGTTTACGGTACCGCGTTTCTCGTTGCTCTCCCTCCCGGGGCTTTTTTATTCGCCCTCCCCTCCCCGAGTTGATGCCCGTCGGGCCCGGCAAACACGTGATCGGCGCATAGTCGTAGATACGGGGAGTACCTCGAGCGCGGCAATCGACTAAGTCGCCGCGCGCAATGGAATCGCGACACTTTTCGGGCAACGGTACATCGTGCGCGGGATGGAGGAGGAGAGGGCGGGGGAGGGGGGGAGAGTGGTGGCCCTCGACTCGAGGCCAACTGGGCCCGAGGCCCGATCATTGACGCCCGAGTTTGTTTTGGTTGAACGGGATGCGGAGGCCGCCCTCCTCCGCCGCTCTTGCATCGCCCGTCGAGCTACGAACTTAAATCCCGGCCATTGATTACCTTCTCAATATTCCCGGATCCTCACGCCATACCAACTCCCCCGACTCTCCCACTCTCTCTCGACGAGTTATGATTATGATCACGGGCTTACGGTCCCACCAGCCCCAAGGTGCGATTAATCAGTAATCGACTCCGGTAATTGCAGTGGCATTGTAATGGCTCGTCCAGAAAACTTGCAAAGCCAGTTGCTTTTCATGGGCGGCGAACGCCGAAGCTAAACCTCCACCGAAACCTATACGTCTGGCTCTCGTTCTGGCACCGAACGCTCCAAGCCATTTCCCGCCCCCAAATCCACTTGCGAATGGCGAAGCGAAGCTGCAGCTGCAGGAGACGTAGCCGTTGCCACCGACATCCCGCGACATAACAGTGGAGACAATTTCCTTCGAAACCGCCAGTTGCCCTCGCAAATGACTCCCCTCCGCGCTCCCCCCTCCGTCACCCCCCTCGACGAACGTGGGAAAATGGCGGCTCCCGGGACTTCTCGCGGAAAACTCTCGCGTAACTCAGCTGCGTGGGGTGGTGGGGTTGGTGAGTTGGTGGGTTGGATGGTGAGGGGAGAAGGGAGGAGGGAGAGGGGACGGGAGGGAGAGAGGACGTCTGGCTGCTGATCGACAGCGTCTACTCCCGATAAGCTCGAGTTCACGGTAGAGGCGAGCGCTTCGCCTCCGTCCGCGCCTCGTTCCCAGCGGTCGCCACTTTTTTCTTGGCATCGAAAGTGCATTATCTGGAATTCCGTGGACGGCTCCGCCGCCACGCGTCCCCCCCTTTCTCTCTCCGCCCCCCGCCCCCCCTCCCCCGTTTTGCCCGCAGTGCCTGCCCGGAGCGGCGTCGGGATGAGAGCGCGGGCTCTTAAAGCATTAGACTCAGGTCGTCGCTGTGGCGTGCCGTTAGAGTATTTGCATTTTTCTGTTTTACATGGGTGTTTGTTGAAGCGACACGGGAGAGAATAAATTATGTCCCCTCGGACTTACTTGGAAGTCTTGTTCGCTATTGCCTCGCGCCGATTGGGTCGATGAGGCACACGGATGCATGCGAATTAGGGAAGTGTGCGTTGGGTTTTGCCAGCTTTCCTAGCACGCTGCAACCATTACTGCCCATCTAAATTTAGTTACGAATAGAGTGGCGAATGATTAGTCGACCGGCTATTTATTGTGGCAATTCCTCGCGCGAAGCCACAATGTTCAATCCGGAGCTGCAATTGCTCGCACGAAAAGTTATTACTCGTAGGCCGAGGTAGGGGATCTCCACGAGGGATCTCCAGGTGTATTATCGTCGGGAAAATAACGATCGATCGAGTGTGCGACTTCGATACGTCTAATCCCTTATTATATACGTTGTCGTTTGGGATTAAAAATTGTTAGTAGAATGCGAAATGATTTGTTAAGACTGAGGATGAATTTCAAATCTTATAATAGTTGATTCGCTTGTTGGGCCTTTTTTTGAATCGACATTTCCAATCTTTAAAATTAGCGAGACGAATTTTTCACGATGATTATACTTTAATTTACGACACATGTGTTTGGTCAATTTTATCTACATTCTAAGAATAATGATTATTGTATTACGTGGGTAACCGCATGTAATTATGAGACTCCTTGTGTTTAGTGTGTGTACAAACAGTATAAGGAGGTGTGCAAAAGTTCAAAAATTACTACTTGAAACTAGTTGGCTGAACTTTAATATTACAAGCTAATGAATAAAATTATATTATTGGGCATTATAAATTTATGATTGGCAAATGACGTCAAAAGGTTAATGTCGACCTTATCCGAGGGCCGGCAAGAATTTCGTTATTACATTTCAAATTCGAATGCCCATGTTTAACGGCATAACATATCTTTTGCTCAAATTTTCGATTTACAATATTAAAACTCCCGACGAGGCTTTCAATATTACATCTCGCTTTTGCACGCGTAAATCTCAATATTATACGTACATGTAGATTTAGTTTATTCATACTTTTGTCAACATTAAAACAGACACTTTTAAGTAAAGATAAGCAGAGGATTAATGAGGCAGAAATGAAAGAAAATCAGTTAATAATTAAAAGTTTTCATACATACATATATGTATATTAATATTAATATTAACAGAATTTTGTTGTTTTTATACATAAAATAAATAAATAGTACTAGATCGTTGAAGTATTTAGCGTTCTAAATTATCAGAAACATTAAAGCCTATAATTTATATTGGAAATATTAATTTATGTATATTTCAATTTTTGTTAAAAAAAAAAAACAGAAAAAAAAATGGATTTCCATAAAGATACACGAGTGAGCAAAAAAGCAATAGATGGCAATAAAATTGATATCGTAATACTTCTGACTAATTCTGCGGTTCACCTAAAATATCTCTAAATACTGTAAATAATAAAGTTGGAATTGTATAATTGGGTAATAAAAAGTCAAAATAAAGTTAATGGTTATTGTTGTGACTCATCGAAAGATTTTCTGTTCTCGAGTCTGTATTTTAAAGCACGTAGATTGATGTGGAATCGCTTGATAAAAAAAAAAAATTTATAATTATTCTCATTACTTTTTAAAGAAAAGTAATTAATTGAATTGTTCGACACGTAAAAAGGAAAAATTCTTTCTATTTCAGGTGACTCTCAATAGTAAATCTAATCTAGTAAATACATAAATATTTATTTAAAACAATACACCTTATGATTTTTCAGATTAATATCGAATTCTTACATATTGACATTTGAACGTATGTATATATATATGTATGTACATGTACAACCTTAATATTTAATTTTATTAAATAATGGCCTATGACAGCGGCTACTATTTATTATGCTAATAAAATTTTGGTATAATGATAATTGAAAATTAAATATTTTTACGATTACATGAATAGGTAGTTACATAAATAATTTTTGAATCATATTCTATACATCGCGTTAAATGCTGCTTCGCGAAAACTCAAATTGATTTCCTAACAAGACACTGGCATCTATCAATCACTACTCAATAAAATACATCGGCAGAAAACTTTTAAAGCGTCGCAACAACTTAACAAATACAGACATTCGCTTATTAAAAGTACACCAACGGCCTAATGCAAGTACACAAAGCTAATTGAAGCGGAAAACTTATTCCCCATTGGCATTTAAAAGGTCCATTTTCCCGCATTTCATCTATTTTTAATAACATTTCCAGCGCGAATGAGTAACGAGTCGCAGTCTGCACCTACCCAAGCACCAACGAGGTAACTCGGCATTCACCGCCATACCCAACTCCAACCTAACTGACTCACCAGAATTCATAATAAACGAATGCAGGAGAGCTGAGCCTCCGTCATTCGCGCAAATTGTGTCGTAAAACTAAACTATTCGCCGCTAATGTGGCCGCGGCCAGCAACAACTTAGCCAACAAACAACAATGCCATCCAAACTGCCTTATTAACGGTCAGTCACAAGGGGATGTCAGTCAGCGCCTGATGAGATTCGGCCGAAATGGGAGAACGGGAAGGCAGCCGGGCAATCTCGCCGACAATCGATAGCGCCAAGACAACTGGACCAGAAAGACATTTCTCGACTGAGCCGAGGCTCGAGAGCGGCCAACAAGGCACAATTAATTCATTTGAAAAGTCCATTCGGAGGAGAATTAGAGGGAGAGAGAGAGGGGCCTCGATCAGCGCTCCGATCAGCCGCGCTGATAACGCGCATTCATTACTCGCTCTCGCCTCTCAGCAGTGGAGAGGTGGCCGAGAGGTGGCCGATAATCTCCGCAGCGCCGGCCCAACGTTCTTTTCATGTCGGGCCCACGTTATACATACGTGTGTGTGTGTGTAAATACACCTGCCCCCCGAGGCTTTCATCTCGGGAGGATCGGCGAGGCTGGCTGGAACGTAGCCCACCGCGGGCTAACGGGTCCCTCCACTTCTTCTACAAAAGCAAAACATGGAACCCGTTAGTCTCTTTCACATACTCTCGAGACGTCGTGACCGCACGAGGCTACGCACTGTGGGGGAGGGAGCGGTCCCTGGCCCCAGGGGAAGGGCAAACGTTTAAAATTGACCGATCCATCACTTTTTTTCCCTCCGCTCCGCCTCGCCCTCCCTCCCGGCCACCCACTCCCGCAATTACCTCCTCGTTCGCTCTTTCGCGTTCGCTCCTCTCGAGGTTGCACCGTTGGCCGTGCTGGAGGACGGGATCGCCATTGGGGAAGAGGGAAGCCGAGGAGGGCACGGGATACGAGGAAAGAGGTTCGTCGCTGCCTTGCCGGCCGATTGCCGCGCTAAATGGCCGTTTCAGCGGAACGAGGAGCTTCTGGATATTCCGACGGATATTCCGACCCCATTGCGCAATCCTTACACGTAATTCACTCCAGTGCATTATTGTTCTTGCGGTTGATTAGCAATGACATTGTTCGTTGCAATGGGCCGAGCGATTGTCAATTATTAATTGTCGCCGCTATTGCGGGAAAGAGCGTGGAATTAACCTCCTTCGATCATTTAATGCTGGCGCTCCGTTGTAAAAACATTGCTCGTAAAGAGCGTGGTGGACATTTTCACGTAACGAGGTGAAAGATCGTTAAATGTTGGCTAATTGGCGGAATGATGGGTGATAATTTTATGAGCACAAACACTCGAGTGCTGACTAGTCATTGTGTGGACTTGTCGATTGGCGATTGATAGTGGCATGACAATTATATACGTGCCCCGCCAACTCCATCGAGCAACTCTTATTGGCAATTTGCCGAGTGGAGACAAATAATTAAGAGGACGAGCGAGTCGACGCTGCCATTAGGGGATGAAAAAATTTGAAAATTTACAATGCATACGCGCGCGACGCAGAGACTGCTTTATCGCAGCATTGAATTTTCCGCTTTCCATGCATGCAGGCTGCGTATTATCGTCGGTGACCGATAAATTTGACTGGTTATTACGTACTAAAACTCATGCATAATATATATTTTAAAGCCGCACATTGTTACTATCCTACTTTTACTTCTATATCTTTATATATATTTTCAAAGTACCTCGATTTATCTCGGGAAACGTTGACATATTTATTCAAAACATTTTCAAAGATATTACTTTACTACGCACAAAAGGCATGAAACGCGTAAATATAGAGGCCAACGCGGTAATAAGAACTAGTTTTCAAATTAAGATATTAAATTTTTTTTTCCAATTTTCTTAAAAGAAATGTCAATTCATACACACGTTGCATTGTTAATCTGCTCCACAACTATGAGCAAGAAATATTGTTCAGATAGTGGATTGTGTGCAAGTGGGAAAAAGAAAAATTAATGTTTCGACTAATCTGCGTTGCATTTAGTTGGAAAATACTGCTCATAAAGGTCGAATTTTCCATAATACCCACACATGTTTATATTATATATTATATTTATATTATATACACCGATCTATACAGATTTTCTTTATTGCTTCGTGGCCAATATATACAGATGGTTCATTCGCATGAGAATTTCACAATTCTTCTGAAAATTTAGATTCAATTAAAAGCGAAAGGACCATATTACAATAATTCTACGTCGGCGATAAAATTCTCAAATATTTCATTAAAATATTTAATATTCGTAATGGCGCACACGATTATTGCAATAAATTCTCAATGCTTTCAATAAACTCGGATAATTTTGTAAATTATTGTACTGATTGTAATATTCTCATTAAGAAATTAGAAGCAATTGAGAGATTCTCTTTCTCCTATAAATCCTGTCTATATATATATAAGTCCTGTAAAATTACAATTAATTTGTATTGTAATGTTTTATAATATATTATTGCCTTGTGAAGCGATTAGTTGAAAAATTACAAGATATAAAAGTTTATGATAGGCTCCGGAGATTTTAGATGCATCGAGACATAACGTAAGAAAGCGAGTAAGAAATTAGTTCCATCGACAATTTTTCATCTCTTTTACAGTTACACTTTAGTCCTCGGATCACATTGTACACGAACAAAAATAATAACCGATAAAAATAATACTTCGGAAAAGGAAGAAAAAGCCTTGGCTCTGCTTGTTCTACTTTATAAGCCGAGTGGTATTGCTGTCAAGATTTTATCTCGAGGATTCACGGTAGATTTTTCAATTTTATATTGATGCGAGATGATTTCCTCCTGGACTTCGTAGCTACTCGATTTTCCTTTCTCTCCTGATCGGCGGATATTACTTTTGCAAGCGCACTTATGTGTTATATTACCGATTTTCATTCGGCATGTAAAATTTGACGTGGATTAAGCGCCGGATGCTCGGCAATGTATTAAGAAAGCAGATTATGAGCGCGTTATAACGCACTTTATTGGGAAAATTTACGCCGTTATATTGAATGATGAAGCAATCCTCGCTCCAAGCACATCGCACAATCATAAATCATGATCATCGTTTATTATAAACATGACGATCGCTTTAATAATACTTACGCGCGCCGCGGCTAAAACATTCGAATTGTCTGAATTGGGCAGTGAGAGAGAGAAAAAAATTATATTTGAACGGACGATTGATAAATAATGTGATAATAGTCTATAGCTTAACAATGTTGAATTTAAATATTATTTAATGTCAATTGCCATTTTAATACGCACTCTATCTTGAAGACTTGTATAACCGAATTACAGAATATCGCTTAATAAATCAATGCAATTAGTCCTCAAGCAAAATACCTCCAATTATTAATATTCTACAAGACAATGAAACATTTGGCCAACTAATATAATTACAAAAATAAAAATCTTTCTCTTGTCTTAGTTCAAATTCTCTTATCACGAAAGAAATAGTTATTACTTGGTCGAATAAAGTGCATAAGCGACAGCGTTATTATATCACTCGATTGAAAACAAAGAAAGATAAAGTCTCTTGTTAACACACTCTCTCTCTCTCTCTCTCTCGCTTATACTCCTTTTTGTTTTCTTCTTTTTCCACGAGTCACTCTTGATTCCGATTGTAAAGGGAGATAGAGAGATAGTTGAGAACGAAAGAATGAAGTTGTTATCGCTTTTGTAAGAGCGCGTTCCCTTATCTTATGCGCTGTCCATTGTATCTAAAAAGTTCTACACCAAGTTTTTCGCCAATCATGCTACCACCACATGCACTTGCACCTTTTGCCTTCAAGCATACGAGACGGTATTGTAAGGAAAGGAAGAGCCACAATTTCGGCCCCAATTCGTTTGATCGCAATGAGCTATTTCCCAACTATCGACTTCAAATCCTTATTTCTCAAAATCCAATATCCAATGCCAGGAATAACAAATGTTTCCAGCTGAGTCGCAATAGCCTTACTCGGCAATAATAATGGATAACACATTTTCCGTGGCTCGAGTAAACGATGCTCCAGACAAAACGGCTCTCTGCCTCTTTCAGCAGCCGTCTCTTTCAGATTTCAGATGATTCGCCAGCTTTTGGGCCGAGAGTGCGGAAGGTCACGGATCGTAAATCAAATTCTTATAAATCAACTCATTCAAGATGCTCGATCAGGACGATCCGTAGTACTTGACGTTGTCTCGCAAATAAAAGGTTTTGTCGCAGACGGCGTTAGGAGCGATAAGGGCCGCGAGGTAATAAAAAGTACAATTTGATAATACTTTTCGAGATCCAAGATCGGAGCTTACGAAACCTCGGAACGCGGCCGATTCGCGCCCCCCTTTCCTCCCCCGAATCCGGCCGCGCATCTTTTTCCTTCGATTCCCCTCCTTTTCCTCTTTGCCCCCCCCCCCCCCCCCCCCCCCCCCCCCCCCCCCCCCCCCCCCCCCCCCCCCCTTTTCCCCCCCCCCCCCCCCCCCCCCCCCC
>JAPYYT010001371.1:0-28171 GCA_030522565.1 Ceratosolen corneri
TTCTTCGAATTTGTCGCATAAACTTTGCGCCCCTATTTCTACTTCGTTGCTGAGCTGGACATGATACAATAAAAAAGAGATATGCATCGGTAATAAGCAGAGGAAAGCGGATAGAAACAAGGAGGCGACACTTTTTCTTCTCGTACGCTTCCACCCCTCACGTAACGGTTTTTACTCGCATCATAAATAGAACAGCGGGAGCCGCAAAGAGCCAGTATTCTTCAATTCGACAACGAGTAATTAGTAATAACATGAGCAGTAAGATATAGTTAAAGAATTGGTACAGTGTTTATTATATAGTAAGATATAGTTAAAGAATTGGTACAGTGTTTATTATATATATATAATAAACTCGTTCTTTCATCTTGTCTTTTATATTTATAATCTTAACAAGGGAGTTTATTCGTGGTTATTATTGCTGAAGACGGGAACTTCTTAAATAAAAGATTCTTATATGAGGTAGATGAGATCACGAGTTTTTATTTAAGTAGTTGGTTATTCTCAACCTACAATACGTCTTAATTAAGCGTCATCAATTTAAGAGTTGCAAGATTAAATAAATATTGAAACTTGGGTTCAAAGTTAATAAAGTCCGACCAGCTTCAAGACATACCTGTTTAACTTTGGTTTATTTCTTTACTATTTATCTTTCATTTATTATTATCAATAAATTCACCACGGATTATATTTATTCATTAATTTGCACTGTTTTTACATCTTCTTAGCTAACCCTCCCCTTCCACCATCTACTTCTCCTCTCCTTTCGACACGTAGAGAAGTTTTAAACATATACCGGAATTATTTCCAAAATAATATTTTTATAATTTTTAATATTTTTACATTTAAATATATATAAAATATATATAATATTCACATTAAATATAAATATAAAATATCTTTATATATGCAAAAATCTATTATTTCTAGTTTTTATTCTCGGGTTCTAAATTTTTAATATATGAAATGAATATTTAAAAATGATTTATATAAAATTTTTCATTGTACAATATCATTATTCAATATTCGTTAAACAATCTTTTAATGGTCATACTTATTATATTCATAAATAGAAATTTGATTCAGTAGTCAATTTTATTAACTATTAAATATTTTTTTCAAAATAATAAAAATAGTGGAAATATAGAAAGATGAACCAGAATCTGTGTAAGTCACTGTTATTTTATAGAGTATCTAAATAATACTACTGCAGTAACAGGAACAATAATTTTTATACAAGTACTATATTTCTATCAGTGGACACTATTTTTCTTTTTTACCTTCACAAGTAATATAACATCTAATATTACAAAATAAATGAAATATGCAGTTCAAATATGGCGTTCAGATTTATTAAAATTAGACAAACCCAGATGAGTACAATTAATTAAATAAGATACAAAGATTTTGATAACGAATCAAAAGCAAAATGTGTACTTTATATATAAAATGTTTATAGTGAATAATTAATTAATATTCGAAAATTGATTAATAATTTATTAAATATTTTTGAAACATTATAGAGAGTATTGTATGTAAGTATTTTACATTGAATTTTTGTTAAAAATCTTATTTCGGCTGAATCATTGATAATTAAATATTAATTATTATTTTAAGAATAATAACGCATAATTTTACAAAATCTCTTAAACGTAATTTTTTATTTTATATATTATTAGAATATATATAATATAACATAATTATTTATTGATTTTTTATTTTATAAAATATTTACGGTGATGTCAAGAATGTTTAAGTTAAATTTATAATACAACTAATTTTATTCGTGTGTAAAAGAATACAAAATATAATTAAAATAATATGATAAAATAATATATTAAATATTTATTAGATGAAAAAGAGCTATTTGTTAAAAATTATAATGCAATATAGATCATATTCAAAACTTTTTATAAATAATTTTTCATAAAGAATTTTTTATATTTAAATATTAATCAAACATTCTAATTTATTATATTTTATAAACATAAGAAGTAACATAAAACTTTCATTAATTTTAGAAAAATGTTTGAAGTTATATGTGAATATATTAAAAAAAATCATATAATCATTATTTAAAATCTAAAATTTTGCACATAGCTTACTATTGCTTGCATAATGTGTATTATAAATATAAATAATAAATTATATTATAAATATAAATAAATAAAAATATAAATATAAATATAAAATCTTTATTAACATTTATCGAATTTCTCTTTCTATGCTACATTAAGTAATTATTATTAATATGTCTTTATATTTAATTTTAAAGTAATAAATAAGAATACAAATTGATGAAAAATTCGTAAGTTTGCCGGCTTTCGATATAAATGTAAACAAAATCAGAATATCTTTGAATATTAAAATTATTGCAACTTTTAGACTTTCTAGAAATACGTTCTATTTCTTTTATATAATAGAAAATATTAATAATATGACTTTATTAAATAAACAATATTAACAAAGTTTTTAATAAAAATAAATTCCAAAAATATGATTTTTATATTTTATTAATACAATTACTTCATAATTAATTCTGTGATGTAAACAAAATTGTTTTATATAAAGTTATTGTTAAGGTTTATTTAATTTTTATGCATATATTTGTGAAAAATTTATGCTCTTTCAACTTTTTATTATGTAAGAGAAATCTAATAGTATAATTTAAAAAAAAATACGGTCTAATAAAAAAACCTTTACAATAATGAGAAATGCTATTAAAATGATGAAATATTTAAGATACTGAATTATAAATAATAAAATTAATTTAAATATGTTATAAAAATTACAGATTAATTCATTTTAAGTTATTATTTAATCAAATAATTATTGTTTTATTTTACGTTCTTATTAATTAATCAATCTTGGCATATGGCACTCAATTTCAGTGCCAAAGTTTCATACTGAATTCACGTGAAAAATACTAATTTATAAATTAAAAAAAGTATTGATTTTTTGTTGCCTTTTACTCTCGTGGTTAGCACAAATGTGAAAAAGCTCTGCAAGATGTGAAGTAATTGAGATTATACACTCCCACGAAATTCCTTCAACCATGTTGACTGTTGCTGCCATAATATAATTGAGGAACGAGTATATCCAAGAAGTAATTATTTGATTAAAAAAACTTGAACATAAAGATGAGTGAATGCAATCCACACGTTAGTACACAAGTACAGCGGCTCTTTTTGCACTCCTCTTACACAAGATGAAATTATCGAAGTTAATCGATAGCTACTCACAACTGGACGAAGGAAAAAATTACCCTCGTCGATGAGATTTGATTTTACGGGTATGTTGAATTCGTAAATAGTTGAATTTCGTAAATAGTTTCCTATGAATCTATAAATGAAAAATTTTTATGGAGTTGAATGTAAATTGTAAATATAATCTGTATTAGAATATAATTAAAATATTGAAAAGATCTTTTGATAATATTTAATGTGTATGTCATTTCTAGCTATGAATTTTTTAATCAATTCAAAAAATAAATATCTTTAAAATTATAGGTTGTAACCTTAAAATATTTTTGATTTATATTTAATCAGTAAAAATTAATTACTAGAAAACAAAACAATATTTATAAAAACATATTATACTTTTAATACAATTGAATATAAAACAGATTATTAACGAATTTATCTTTAGTCCTCTAAATAAAACGTGGAAAAAAATTTTACTTAATAAAAAAAATTCATTGATTTTTATTCAGAAAGTATGTTAATAAATTGTATTATTGAATTTTTTTATTCATGTACTTTCATGTTGATCTTCTAAAAATGTACGTAAATTAAATATAATTTTTAAGTATTACAGAATTTTAAAGTTATATTTTTGATAAAATAATTTCTGTTATGCACGTATTAATTACATAATATATATGCAATTAATTTAGTAGGAAAAACTTAACCAAAAAATATTTTAAAATTTAAATTACAAACGATAACATTGATTTTAAATATTTACATTAATAAAAATCTAATATAAAACAAATCAAAAAGCTTTTCCCTTTAATTCAATTATAATTTAACATTTTTATTTTCATTCAATAAGTTTATTCTACAATAATCAATATCCATTATAGCATTATACCTTATGTAAAATATAAAATATTATGCAATGTTAAATATTACTGAAAGATCTTCCTATTTCATAATTCTTTTCTATAAATAAGGGGAAAAAGTTATACATATTATTTTTTTAAATAATTTAATTAAAATGATGTATAATAATAAACTAGTATGAAAACATTTTAAAAACATTCCAGATGAGGAATTATTTTTTAATTTACTTATTTGTCAAATTCTAAATGCATAATATACGACTCAACGCTATTGTATCTCAATTTCTCCCACGTAAATCTGACATCATCAAAATTTAAAAGAAAATTTATTCTAAAATTCTGTTATGATATATGACTAAACCTTTACAAGACTCCATGCACATTACTGTTTGCAAAAAACAATTATGTGTACTTAATGTAAAGAATTCAGAAAGGACAACGAACTGCGGGAGAATAGAAATATACAAGAGAGTCGATATCCTTTACGACATTCCAGCATGGAGACTCGCGAGCAATTTACATACAACGATGCAGATACGAATATAAAAAGAATAAAAAACGAAAATATCGCATACGAACGCAGGTTCAAGGTCTTCAAGAAAAGACTGAGGAGCAACGAGGACGATTCGGATCGAGGTACCATTATACAACCAAGCTCCTTTCTCGGAATATATCTAGAGACTCGGTATTCTTATATTTTACATATTTCTTTTAATTGTAGAAATTAATGATACTAAATTTTCATGCTGAAATATCATTAAATATTAATTTAGAGATGCATTAAAAATAATATATATGTAAATCATTGGATTAATGTGATTGATTTTTTTCATAATCTTTATTTGTTAAACTCTCTATTTTATTTGTTGTTCTCATTTTATATTGAGAAAAGGTTGTATTAAAATACAAGCTATAAGCTAAAAATTAAACAGACCGAAACCGGTTTCTGTGATGATTCTGTTACGCCTTGTAGCGTATAAAGGATTTAGTCTCTTTGATGTGAGTTACGTTAACTGCATCGAAATGAAAGGTTTTAAAGCAGCTTCTAATGGGAGCAATGGAAAATTACGTCGTTGTTCTTTCAAAGAAAGCACAGATATAATTATACCTGAATACTATTATGTATCCTTAATTACATATATAATGATAAAATAAAGTATGAAAACATTTTATTGTTTTTGAAAACTAATAAAGAAGTTAAAAGCTAATTACTTATTATTATTTACAAAATAATACAAAATTAATACAAAATGAATACACTATTTTCCAAATAAAATTTAAACTAAATTTATTTACTAAAGTTCTAATTATAATTTATTTAAATTTTAAAAACTAACGTTAAAAACATTTAAAAAATGTGAGATTAATATTCTATTAATTTTAATAATAAAATAATATAAATATATTGAATATATAGCGAAAATTTTATTATTAATAATAAATGTGGAAATATTTAAATATAGTTCAATAATCAAAAATAAATTAAAAATATTTATCTATTATTCTTAAATATTTCAAGATAATTTAATAAGTTATTATTATCTTTTTCTAATGTAACGAAGTTATGAAAACCCATAGACTCCGAAATATTAGTTAGATAATTGGTAACTCAAAGATGGCCTTAAACATGTCTTTTATAAAAATAAAATTTACCAAAACAATTGCATTTTCTAAATTAAAACAAATATGAAGGTTTTATTTTCAATTATATTATAATTTTTATTTCTTTATTTTTAAATATCAATAGATTCTTAATTAATTACTGAAATAAGTTACTGGTTTATAATTATTTATTTTATTATATGTTTCCATAATATTAATAAATTCTGTTTATTATTATTAACAAAACTTCCAATCTTTATAGATAAAACTAATTAAATTAATTTATTCATTTATTTATGCATTTATTTAATATATCTATTTAACCCAAACTTATTTTATGAAAATTTATTTAATATATTTAATCTAATTTTAAATTATACCAATAATTTACTATAAGCTTACAATGATCTATCATAAATTACGTTATAAAAATTATATAAAAAAATTAGTACCAAATTTTGTACTACATCTCAAAATTAAATTCATTAAAATAAATTAATAATCTGTACTTATATCCAGAACAATTACTGCTAAAGTAAAATTAACATTATATATACACATACAACCATATGTGTGTGCATATTACTAAAACAATCATAAATAAATTGGGATCTAAATTTGTATTTGCTGACATTGCAACAAACATCATTTCATATAATTCACGACATGATCTCACAATCGTAACTCATTTACACTGGATTGACAAAACCAGTCCGTTAAAATATTGCCAAAGTATTGCACACAAAACCGTATGTATTGTTATCTTAAACTTATCTCTTATTCATGGGCATCGTAACTCTATTTTAGATGAGATCTTTAGTCTGTACAAGCTTTGTTGCAAGAAAAGGAAATAGCAGCTTACAGTGTTCACCAGTAACTCGCAGTATAAAAGCATGTCGATGTAAGTGTAGGCGTTTTTTCTCCCGGATCCTGCATGATCTGGTTATGTAAATTATTATGACGGCGTGGTCGTCGTAAATAAACTCGGCAGGTCGAAGTTTTCTCTTTTTAACGCAAATAAATCTTTAAGTAAGAAATTGATATGGTGACATTACCAGTATTGATTGAAACACTATGCTGATAGATAGACAAGTTTGCATTCAAAAATTTTATATATTTTTCGCACGTACACTGTAACCAAGTTAAAAATTCTTTAATTTGAAATTAAATTTATTATAATTACAAATTATAGATATAGTTAAAAAAATATGTAAATATACTCAAAGTACAGGCATACAAATAAAATTATTTATAAATTAATAGTTTTAGTTAACAAAATAAATAGTTTAAAATATACATTTTTAAATTTTAAGCAACTGATTAAAAAGTTGAACTACCTTTTATATATAACTAAAATAATATGCAATCTGAAAAATAATATATATAGCTTATAAGATATATATAATATATATATCTTGTATTATAACATATAATATATAACAATAATATATTTCTAAATTTATTACTATTATTGATATTTTATATAGTATTTTAAATAAAGTATTTTATGTAACATACTATTCATTTCTAAAATTGAAAAATATATATTAAATTAAATATATACAAAAATATATGTAACATACTATTCATTTCTAAAATTCAAAAATATAAATTAAAATATAAATTAAAATACGAGTACACTAAAATCACAATTAATTATTTAATTTGATAACTTAAGAAACTTTATTTTATCTGGACGACCACGATTTGATTTACTTTTCGAATTTTATTTTTAACAATAGTATATTCTAATTCAAAATTTACGTTATATACATATTGTGAAAAATTTTGTGTGTATTAATTTTACAATTTCACTTGATTAATTAACCATGTTTTTAATATTATTAACTAAGTATATTTTAATGATAATAAATTATACTTATGAATATTAAATTACATTGATTTAGTATGAAATAAATTTTTACCTTGTAGATATGTAGACAATATTTACATTAATTACTATTAATAACATTTATTTTTACATTTAATAACATTAATATATTAATAAGCGCTTTCATAAATAAAAAAAAAATAATATAGAATTTGTGATAGCACAGAGGAGTAAATATTTTAAACGTTAATATTGATTTATATTTAGCCATTTAAATTTATTAATTGAATTTTTACATAGATTACTTATAAACATTACTAAACATTTGAGTGATGCGATAAGTTTTATAGTTAGTATAATCATAGAAAATAGAAATAAATTATAAAAATTGTTTTTCTTCAATAAATCATTTTTATCGAATATACTACTGAGTTACATAAGTGAATATAATTTTATTTATTTATATACTCAAAATATTTTTATGAAATTAATTGATTGTATTATAAATATGGGATACAATATTTATATAAATTATATAAATTTAAATGAAATAAAATATTTGTATGAATTATACAAATTTACATACTTAATATTTTATTACTTTCTAGGAAAATGTCAAATTATGTAGCAATTTATGTCAATGTATGTAGCATACAGAAAATATAAAATGAGAAAAACAGGAAAAATAAATTGTATTGATTAGAATGTAATATGCTACTTACTAATTGTTAGTTAATATTGTAAAAACTTTTATAATAAATTTAGTAGTTTAATCACATTAATTTTCCTAACTTTCAAAGATAAAACTTGCACATATTGAAGACCGAATAAAAACTGGATTTGCAACATATTTTATTTGATCCATATAAGATTGATTTCCTATTCGATAAGAAAATAGTAAATTATTTTTTCCAGTAATTTAATTTTTTTTTAATCTATGCATATATTTAAAAATTGTTTAACTGAATAATTAAACCATTAGATCTCAATTAAATACATATAAAATAAACTTAACGTTACCATCACCATTCCCAAAATTAATTTCTGTAGAAAAGAATTTGGAATTCTATACAAATCGTAATAGTGATCATATCTTAACTTAAAAATATGACAAATAAATATTAATATCGATCAACAATTTTTGTATAATATAAGTAATCTATATTGCTATACAATTGCTACTTTATATATACAAAAAGAAAAATAAATATCAGGGAGCAAAATATTACTTACCAAAATATTAGTAGTTTTATACTATTACATATTCATCAGATTTTTTATATATTTTACAATAATCAAGTGATAGAACAATAATGGTACTTAATTATATATATAATTTTAATAAAATATAAAATTTATGTTACTTTAATGGACATTGAATACACAGATGAAGAAAATTTCTGAAGTATTGTAAATACGTTTTCTAAAAGTTTACTTTTAATTATTAATTTGACGTCAATAACGTATAATGCATTGTTAGTAATCGATAATTTCATTATAAAAATTTTAAATCGTGAATATAAATTTAATTAAATAATCAGTAATTTTATTTGAAATTGTAAAGTATTACAAGAATATGAATAATAACTAATTAATGATTAAATTATGAATGAAATTTGTCAAGTAAATAACTAATTTAAGCTCTACTTAGTATTTTCGAAGAAGTTTTTCTATTTTATAGATAATCTTATAGCCTCATTTATTTTCATAAAGAAACCATCATATATTTACTTAAATAAATTCATTTTTTAAATTATAAAATAATATAGTAATAGTAATTATAATACTAATATGACTCAACATAAAAAATAAATAATTTGTGTTTATTGATAAATTATTTTCAATCAGGAATTTGTAAAATTATTATCTTCTTATTTAAATTGTTAATTTAAGGAAACTGTTAAATTAACTTACTAAAAATAAAAACGAATATATACATCATATAACACAAAAATATATATCTTTCATTTCAGTAAGTATATAAATTAACATTTATATTCAAATTGAAGATGTCAAACTTGTTTTAATCAATCACTATTGCTTTTTATTATAAAGAATATTTGAATTACATAATACAACAAAATTTATTCTAAAGTAATATATCTTCTTAATCGTACTAAAAAGAGTCTATGAAACTTTCATTTAAGTTTAAATTAATATTTCAATATGAACTCAACAATATGATGTATAAACTGACCAAACATCCAAATTTGTTACATCTTAATACCAATCATGAATATTCGCATAAAAATTGGTTGTACAAGCGTACTGAAGGCACAAAAATATACAATGTGTATATTTAGTATTTATACACATAAAAGTAAAACATATAAAACATATAAAACGTATATGCATGGAAATTTTAAAATAATATTTCAATATAGCCTAAAATAAACGTTTAATTTATAATAAATTGCTCTTAAAATTATTTACTTCTTTATATGATAAATCTAATTATATTTTTCATAACAATGTAAACAATTTTTGAGATTTTTCATTAATTATTTAATTAATAAACACTTTACAAATTCATTATTTAACTTGGTAAAAACATTTTAAAATCAAAAAAATATTTAAAACATCATGAGAAATTTTGAATAATTAAAGTTAAAACTTTATTTATATAAGCAATATAGTCTAACATTATAATTATGGTCTCTAAAAATATTATGATTTATTATTAATATAAAAAAATATTAAATTAAAAATAAAAATAAATTTGCTATTCTAAAGCACTTAGAAAAGCAATAATGAACTTAGAGAAATCAGAATTTATATAAAGATAAAATACATATAATTAATTTTACAAAATTATAAAATTGCAAATAGTATATAAAATTCTCTAGCTTATTCAATAAGCAATTTCCTGAAAAAAAATATTAATACTAAAACTATGTCACGTCATGCACTCTCAACTATATCTGCATGTTGACGCTAAATGCTTTTAAAGGTGTATAATGTAAAATAATCATGTTTTTCTACGAATATATAAGAAAATATATAATTAAGATACGATCTGTATAATTAGACTGATGATGTATGTGTAACCTTATATGTTTCATACTAACTCAAGTATTTTTATACAAAAAAGCTTACTAAAGCCATTTAAGTTTCTTATTTTTTAATTTATATATTTTATGAGTATTTATTTAAATATAAAATTTTCAATCAATATAATTTATAATTTTTTTAAAATTATTTCTTTTCATACTATTTCTCTAAATTAGTTTTAATTTAAATGAAATATAAATACCGAAAATTTATTCAAATTATGTGGTCATTATTTAAAAAAAATCTTAGTTTCAATAATTTTTAAGATTTATACAAATATTTTTTTAATTTTATTTATATATTAATCTAAATAGATCAGGCTAATTACTGTATATATGATTTATCTTGAAAGTAAAACCTATCATATAGTACTTATAAATGAAATTGTACAAACAGAATGTTTTGAGATTATACAACTTTACTTATAGTAAATTTAGTCATCTTTAAATATTTAACATCGTTATTGATTATATAAATATAAAATTAATGAGAAAACTGAATTTTCTATATTTCAGTAAAATATTTGAGCTATTTATTCCACATCATATTATAAATAGCAAACAATTTTGTGATAAATCTATACGTAAAAGAATTATATACCTTATAATATATAAAATAAACGAGTTCTCTTGGTATGTTCCATCATAAAGCTGAAATATTCAACCAAATATATAAAAAAAACTAACCTAAAAAATAATTTCTGTTCAATTAATGTATTGTTTGGATTTACGATTTTTATTAAATATAAAATTTTAATTTTTGACTTCTATTACAATTCACATACTAATACTAGACTTAAAAAATTTTTATTAATTTTTAGAAATTTATTATAAAAATAAATATATGTAATTAAATATTAAAAACATTTTTATTGTATAGAGCGAATGTGCATTACGTATTTTAATATGGTACCCATTTACAAACATAATATCCACAAACACAATATAGCCTGTATGTATATATTTAGAGCAATAATTTTTATTAAAAGAAATTTCAAATTATCAAACTGATAATTTAACATATACAAGCGCAACGTATACATTATACATCAATACATCAGTTAATGTGGATTTCAAAGGAAAACCAGTCACAGCATCTTATATCCATAGTACATATTAAAGTTACAGCATACCAATAATATGTTGAATTACATATATCTATTTCAAAATAATGATAAATTCGCTGTCTAAGAAATTAACAAATCCATAATTTATTCACTATTGTTAACACTTTAATCTTTTTATTGAACTATTTACTGAGCATTAAAATTTAAATAATATACTTCATTAATATGATTGTGAATGTAATAATAAGCATGTAGATTTATATAACAATGGTCTGTTTATAATAGTCTAATGAATTGGATTGTATATTCTTTTTATAAAAAACATATTCTATCCACAACTGTTAATATTATGATTTAAAGTTGCTTATTTAAATATTATTCAAATATCCACTTAACTACTTGTTTGCATCAAAATTTATGTAAGAAATTCATATAACATCATTGAAACATATAATATTCTATTTAGAAACTATTTTATTATAAAGTTGTCATTTTGTATTATTTATAATTTTTGATTAAATATATTTTAATTAATTTACTATTTAAATCTTTATTTGATAAATTTGTTGGAAATAATTTCAAAATTTAATTAAACATTTCAATGATTAATAATTATAGAATTAATATTCACAATTATATTTCAATTCTTTCATTAATAGTATTAACAATTTTAAATTAAATAAGAGCAAAGGTTTATTACAATCATCAACAGTTTATTTGAAAGTATTGCACTCATAACCATTTTAGATAACAGACTTTAGTAGAATTAGTAAATTACATTCAAATTTTTTTGCTATAACTTAATAAGTAAAGTTGAAAAATATTTATGTGGTAAATTTTTTATCAAATCATAATTAATAATTTATCTATCCAAAAATATTTTATCTATCCAAATATTATATTGATATTACTTTTATAATACATTAAAAATGTATTATAATCCAATGATATTAATTAAGATTAAGATTAAGATTAAGTAATAAGATTAAGATAAATGATATTTATTAAGCAATGTTTGAAATAAATATCAATGCTTTATATTTACTATTATTATTATTATTTATATTAATGCATTATAATATAATTTTATATTGTACTTTAATTTTTTATATTACAATAATAAATTCTATTTAACGAATACTGTATTTGCAGAAAATCTCTATGATTTTATATTTTTAACATATTTTAATTTGTTCTTATCGTAGTGAATTATGTATGTTGAAGACAAACATATTGTAAACTGTAACAGTATCAGTTTTATGTAAATAGTTTCATCTACTTTTAACTATACTGTGAGAAATATCCATTGTACAAACTACATCTAATGCTACTACACTTCTTTTTAGTAATAAATATTTAATCTTGAAGAGATTGAATAATGATCATTTTCTATTTTTTGTACAGTACCTTAATTTCTTAAAAAATTTATTATTAACAAATATGTATGAAAAAATTAAATTATAATTGTACTGTTTTTTTATATATATTAATTAACTTCATTTCCAGATCTATTTAATTTCTTATAAATTCTCATGTTATTTATTTGAATTAAACATATATTGTTAAGGAGTTGTCATTTCTAATAATATTATTAATATTATGTAAAAATAATATAAAACTTTTTTTATAAATTCTCCATTTCTCTTTTACAAGACAAATGATATTCAATATTTCTACAAATGTTAAATATTTCATTTAGATAATTATTGATAAACAAATAAACATATATTGTTAAGGAGTTGTCATTTCTAATAATATTATTAATATTATGTAAATATAATATAAAATTTTTTTTATAAATTCTCCATTTCTCTTTTATAATACAAATAATATTTAATATTTCTACAAATGTTAAATATTTAATTTAGATAATTATTGATACTAACTATTTCTGCATATGTACTTGTATATATAGTCAATCAAATATTTTATTATATAAGTACTAATTTAGAATTGAAAAAAATATGTATAAAAGCAAATTACAGAGAAAAGAAACGAACTATTGAAAAATATGAGTATTTTCTCATTTTGCAACCTTCTTTTTTATAATTCTCTTTTTTTACCGTTGATTGCGTTGTCTGTAATTATAAAATAATATATTTTTTCTATTAATTTGGTACTTGAGTCAAAAGCATTATACGAGCTGTAATAAGAAAATAGTTAAGATCTCAGGCTAGTAACCTATATCGAACAATTGCGGAGGCTGCATAGACCGTAAAAATAGATTGTCCAACAGGTAAGAACGGACAAGAAAAATTTTTGCTTCGCTTTCATGCGGTATTTACAGGTCGTTTACACTATATGTTTTTTTATTACTATTTTATTATTTATTTATATAAGAGTCAGTATATGCACCTATATTGTTCTTAATAAATAAGTGAAATATTTCCCCACTTAATAATAATTTTTTCAAGGAAATTTAAAATCTCTCATTTATAGAATGAGAATAGAATGGTTAATAGTATAGAATAAAAAAATAATAGAATATATTTTTACATGTATGATATGGAAATATAGAAATTTTGAATAATTTATAATTGCATTGTACAAGTATTAACGTATAATTTTATTATTTAAGCAACTTAAATTATAAAATTATATGTCATTGTATTTGATATTATTAATTACATTTATTAACTTTTAAGTATTATAAAGGTTTAGTTTTACTTTTAAATGTTGTGCTTTAATAATTATTTGTGAAAATATAAAAAAATATCTTGTCATTAAATTTCAAATAAAATGAATGAAATATTCACTTTTAAATACCCTTTCAAAATACTTATACACAAACATTGATAGAAATATAATGCCTATCAATAAGAAGATATTACTATTGTTAAATATAGTATGAGTAACTACGCATTCGACCAAGAAGATTAATTGTATATAATACAAAATTTTCTGATAGCTGAATCGTGTTTATAGTAAAATTACATATTTTATAATTTGAGCTAAAACAAAAAAAGAAGAAAACCAATTCTAGCTACTATAATTTTTATTTCACAAATGTGTTTATTTTATTAACATTTCCTTAACTAATTCATTTGATCTAAGTATATAAGTATATATATTAAAAGAAAATTAAACCTTCAACAATATATTATTGCTCTGATATATTATTAAATCATATCATTTTTAAATACCAAAATTCTATGCAATAACAAACTTTTGTAATCAATCTTTTAATTATAGACTTTTAAATAATGAAAGTTTTTAAAGTAAAAATTATTTTTTCCAGATGTTATATTATTTTGTGTACATAGATTATAAATATTCAGTAAAAAACACAATTTTCTTTTATTCAACGTTTAGATTAATTTGCTATAGTAAGGTAAGAAACTCAAAATGATTTGACATGAATGAGTTATATTAAAAAGACGAGTCGTTCAACAATTTTCTTGACAGTAATTGGTCAATAATGTGCAATTCTTTTGTCTTTCAATATAGAATAATAACAAAAAATTGAAAACATTGACTTAAATTTTTTTCCCTTATATAAAGTAAATAAAATAAATGAAATTTAATTAATTTGTAAACATTAATACTTAATTTTTCATTTTTTCATGTGCGTATAATTTTAAATAGATCAATTTACTAAATTTGAAGTAATATCTACAAATTAAATTTTTTCATTCGAAACAAAAATATAAAAATAAATTATGCAAGCAAATTTTTTAACAACCACATCAATGAAGAAATTTTAAACTATATTTTATAATAATTATTCATTTAAATGTAAATGTATAAATAAAACATTTTATTTTATATACATATATTATCAATATTACAATGATAAATAATAAAATTTACAATTTACATCTTTGAGATTTTAATCCTTCTTTTAATATTATTATTTAAATTTTAATACAATCTAATCGACTGAATGACAATGAAATAAAAAAATTAAATAACCTTTAGTATAAATTTTTTTTTTCAAATATCAAAATTTAAAATTTTTAAAATCTTAGTACAATAAAAATTAAATGATATTGTAAGTTGTAAGTAAATTAAAAAATCGGAAAGTGTATTCCAATAAAATTTTATTTTACAATGTATATTACAAGGCACGTTCTTTGACTTGGGGAAAGTCCTATATTTTCTTATGAGGCTGTATTTCCGCATCACTTAAAAGAAGTAACAGGATTTCCGTAAATTTAAGATCTTTTGTCTTGTTATCGCCAAGAACATCAACATAAAAAAAAAGTTTTTTTAAATTTCATTTAAAAAAAATTGTATATATTGTAATAAAATATAAATGAATACAATGATTTTAATTATAATATAAATTTGTTTGTTTGTTCTTGTTTTTAAAAATTGTTATTTATAACAATGTTCTTTTATATGATTAAATAAATAAACATAAGTCTTCTGTAAATTTCCGACAGTATTTAAATTTTGAATAGAAATAACATAAATTAATTAAATTTTACTGTTTACTATTTATTTATAAAATAGTATGTACTCAATTTTAGAAGTATTGTAAATATAAAAATTTGAGATAAAAAATATTTATGTATTTTACTTTTTCCAAAATGAAAATATTTAAATAAATGATATAACAAAATATAATATTATGTTAACAAAATATAATATAATATACGTAATAATAGCTTTATCAAGATTTATATCCAAAAAATATATTTAATTAAGCTTACATTAAAATTTATTCAATAGAATATCTCATGCTCATATATAAAAAATTTAGTCGATTATCGGAAGTTTACGCATAAAGCTACGACAGAATTAGGATTCTTATTTTTCCTTTTGATTTTCTTCACTTTCGTTGAAAGTTTTCAATTCATATTCATGATTAAATTACAATTAGATCTATGTACCAATAATCAACTTCGCGTATTTAAGAGTTTAATGACCTGCAGAATTATTAGTAACATATAATTTAAAATAGAGCTCCTCAAATAGTCAGAATGTTATAGACTATTTGTAGATGAGCTATTTTTTTTCTCATTCCTATTTTGTTTTATCTCTTATTCAAATTACTTTATTCCTATTTATTACATATACATATTCATACATATAGTCATACAATATATAGATATTTTTTATTTGTTCAATTTAGACCGTATAATTTAGCCTATAATTTAGCCGTATATAACTCGAATGAGAATAATTAATATTAAAATTTTAATATTTAAAAATTTTGAAAATACTTAGGTTTTTAAATTAGAGATGCCATATTTATATTTAAAATTTCCGTAAAATATAATAAATTTATAAGTACAGTCTAGTTTTTATTATTGATATAATATTGATATTTAAACTCTTAAAATAATGTTCATCAAAAACATAAAAATGAATATTGTAATAAAAGTTTTCAAGAATGAAAAACTGATGAAAATATTGAAAACTTAATAAAATAATCATCATATTATTTAATACAAAATATTAATTTTAGAAATTTATCTCTAATTAAGTTGAATTATTCATCTTTAATAAATTTATCACGAAACAATTCTATTTAACACAAAATATATACATTTAGTATTTTCAATTGAATATAATTTGCGTTACAATGAATTTGTATTTGCTTGTTAAGCTTTAAATTAGAATAGAAAAATAAATTAAATAAAAGAAAATAAAAGAAAGAAAATAAATAAATAATAGAAAAACAATTTAATTTAATGACATTAATGGCATTCGTATAAATTTATATTCACAATAATTATTTATTTTTGTTTCTCTAATATTACATTATAGTTAAATAAATTTAATGTACGTTTGTAAATATTAAATAAAGTCACATCAATTTACATATCCCTAATTTAAAAAATGTATACGTATTATCTGTAAATATAATCGTAAAAGATTAATCATCCTTTTTAAATTATATTATAAAATTTTTTGTTTTGCAATGATTAGAAAGTACAGAAGTATGTGAAGTTTTCTTCGTATACATTCATATATTAAAAATAATTCGATTATATAATCGATATGATTTTTTCATTGAACAAGTATAAAATAAAAATATATTAGATTATCTTCATAAACTTTTATCATTATATCAGAAAGGATTGCTCCCTTGTATTCATGACAAATAAATGAAAAACAATTATATACATTTTAAAATTTTTATTTTTCTATTAATGAACTCATTATAATTATTTGTTCGTCAATTTAAAACAACACAATGCTGAGCACAAGCTAGACA
Source organism: Ceratosolen corneri (assembly GCA_030522565.1). Taxonomy (NCBI): domain Eukaryota; kingdom Metazoa; phylum Arthropoda; class Insecta; order Hymenoptera; family Agaonidae; genus Ceratosolen; species Ceratosolen corneri. Next base: position 17,777 of record JAPYYT010001371.1, read on the forward strand.
TGTCAAAATACTGCAATTTTATGAGCACTTTACGATCCAAAGAAACGCCGATTTCAAAATTAAAAGTTTTACATCACGACGTATCGATCAGGGATTTTTGCGTATGCGCCTATAAGTAGGAAATACTGACATGTAATTATTTCCTGTTAAATAGAATAAAGTAAGGCGAGAGTACCGACTTGCGGCTTTCGGCTTTCACTCACCCGCGTGCCACGGCGTCGTCGTCTATGTCGTCCTCTTGCCGCCGGCGTCGCGGTTGCTTCCGAACCTCCTCCACCTTTCCGCCGTTACTCCGCTTACCGATCCTTGACGAATGCGTCGATTTCGTAATTCCAAACGTATGTTTATCTTCCACGTGCAATACGCTGCTTGTTAGTTAAACGCATGTTTCCGACGTAAAAGATTCGCTTCTCCTGGTTCTCAATCGTGTCTTCGATTTTCAGTTACGGTTCCTTTGCGTTTCTTTTATCTATTGCTTATCGCTCACTTACTATTCTCTTCTTGCACGACTTCTTATCATTATGCTAAAGTATTCGTATAAGATGGTGCAATTAGATTACGCACGTATCTCCTGGAATATAGCATTATCCATATCGAATTTTAATTTATGCTGATTATTATTTCGATTAATTTGTCATTGGTATGCTTTGAATTGGATATCCTTAGCTATCTTACGATTTTTTAAGATATTCGTACACCGATAGTCCAACACGATGCACTTATAATATTATACTAAAATTCTCCGCGCATCTATGAATCCACCTATTTATAATGTCTATCTTTTTAAGCGCTTTACCTCTTCGATATTTCATGCATTTGAACAATAAAAGCTACATATATAATTATAATACTTATTCGAAATTTGCTATACACTTACTAAAATATCTAATTATTATGATTGTAAAATTATTAAAAAACGAATACTCTATTTTATTAATATCACTTCATCCTTGACAACACAATTAGCACTTTCCCTTCACTCGTGTAATACAATAAACACAAAGAAAAAGGAAATTAACACACGCGCACAAACTGAAAAATAGTATAAACTCAAATATTAGCTCGAGGCCAATTATTTAAACACTCATTGTTTTGTAATTAGTGCCACTCCACGTTTCCAAAACAATCAAATTCCTTACGAAACTTAGTCATCGTGATAGTCGTCCTTGCTAAAATCGATACTCACGATTCAACTATACGAACTCTATAGCAAACACCATAAAAAATTTTAAATCCACGGAGAAAATTTGTCGTACAATATGTTATGCGTGTTTAAGCGGTTTCACTCTCAGACGAGGTACTGCTCCCTCTCTCTCTCTCTCTCTCTCTCTCTCTCTCTCTCTCTCTCTCTCTCTCTCTGCATACGCATGCACTCTACCTCTTGCTCTCTTCTTTTTACTCCCTGGTTCTTGGGTTCGCCAACCTTCCTGCAAGAAGGTGATCGTAAGACTGAAGACAGCAGCAGCCTTGCGAGTGCGACTCTCTCAAACTGCGTCCCTCCAACACCTGACCAGTGCACGTCTTTCTCTTCTTTCGCTAGATCTTCCTCGCTGGTGCGATATCTTCGCTCATAAACGACCCCTTCCTTATCACGAATCATTGTTCAACTTACCGTTATTGTTTTTAACACTGACATTGCTGTCCTTTTATATCTGATTCATTATTGTATTTGTGTTTCAAGATTATCGTGTGACGAATCAGCATTTTATAGGCAAACTTTTTGGAAACGAGTCAGTAACGTTTGATCGATGCGAACCTTTACTACAAGTTTAATCTTATAGTTTATTCGACAGTTTATGCAATTTAATAATAGAAATTTAATAATATAAAATGCAATTTAATAATATAAAAAATTTTATAGGCAAAGTGTTTGGAAAGGAGTCAATAACGTTTGATCGATGCGAACTTTTACTACAAGTTTAATTTTATAGCTTATTCGAGAGTTTATGCAATTATCAAATCTTCGTTAGCAATTCCATTTGACAATTTTATTTAATATGTAAACACCATGGAAATATTTTGCCGCGACTTACACATGTGCATATATAATGCCATAATAATAATAATAATAATAATAATAAGAAGAAGAAGAAGAAGAATAAAAATAATAGCAAGAAGAAGATGAATTAGTCCATTAAATGTATCTCACATATTTAAAATTTATAACAAATTTTGTCTAATTTAAATAACTATATGTAAAATTTTAAGTTTTATTATAACTATAAAGCATTTTTTGTTGTTTTTTTTAATTAAGCCGATTATATTATAAATAGAAATGTTAATTTCATAAGGTATTTGTAATTATTTACATTATAATTCCGTATGAAATTTAAGAATATTTTTTTCAATCCTTATATTAATGTTTGAATTTTATATTCCTGAACTGAGTTTAAATTATATATCTATCTAAATTGTTTATATATAAATTAAAATAAATTTATTTTATGTTTTCTGAGATTACAAATTCTAACTGATAACTAATAGCAACAAATGTAGAACTGTAGTCTACATAAATTTACATTATATTTACTGTAAAAAAAATTTATTACTGTAATAAGTATACTAAACTACTACTTATTCTCAATTATATTACAAGATATATAAATACTTTTAGTAATTTGAAAATCTTAGATAGATGAAAAACAAATCAAATACAACTTAAATCTATGTTGTGTAATACTTATACAATATGTCCACTATTGTATAAGTATACTATAAATCGTTATAAATGAATAAATACGTAAAGATTTAAATTTACATAATATAATTTAAGTAATTTAAATAATTATATAGAAAAACTAAAATTCAAACTTAAATTTCACCCATTATAATTGTATTAAATAAAATACTTTATAATAATTTTCACATATTAAAAGATTTTATATTTTTAAGACAATGGATCATTAAATTATAATATATATATATGTAATAATATATATAAATAATATATATATATATATATATATAACATTCAATTGGTTTCTTATTATTTTAAATTTTTACATATATTTTATTATTGTTTTAAAAGTTTATTATTTTAAATTTATATATGTATTTTTATAAAATTAAAATAATTTCAATATTATCGAAGGAAATATTATGTAATAAAATTTTTAAAAAATATATTGAATGAATTCTTTTTATAAAGTGAACATTTTTAGTGCCACATCTATTAACTAATTTGTTTTAAAATATACTAAATACTACATCGTTGAAGGTTTTGCTAGTTATTTTTTACTTAACTATATTATATATAACTTTAAACACAGAATCTATAATACTAACTTGCAATAAAAAATACATCACATTTATTTGAGATACTTCGCTTAGATTAAGATATTTGAAATTGAACCATCAAAAACTATGCACTCCTATACTAGTTTCATTTAAAAAGAAAGTACAGCTGAAACTTGTTGATTACTCAAATAAACTTATGGTAATTCTGTGCTACCCAAAACTATGTATAGGAAATTGTATCGATTTTTCGTAAGCTGATGATTCTGATTATATAAAAAGCAATGATCGCATCGCAACAGTTTGAAGCAACAGTTCAGAAAATTTAGTATTATAGTATAAAATATAGTTTAGTATTATAGTATTATAGTAATAATTTTCAGATCAAACAATCTACTGGATGCAAGTGATTTTCATATTTTAAAAAAATTTTTAGAGTGCTGAAGTAGAATATATCAATAATTTTCTCGTAATTGCATGCCTTATGAAAAATAACGAATGAAGCTAAAAATTGAATACTTAAAAGTATACGATGAATTTATTGATAATTTATTTAAAAATTTTTTGATAATCGTAATCATAACAAATTATAATATTAAATTAAAAATATGGATTATAACGGAATACATATGGACATAAAATTACATACACCCCCCTCCCCAACACACACATAAGCCACACAAATATGATCAAATATAAAGGAAATAATATTTTTGAAGTTCGTAAAATACACAAAACGGTCATTATACAATATTATCAGTTTAAAGAATTTAATGTATTTTTATAATTTGTAGTACGTATCCAAATACTAGGCCGATAAATAAAATTAAAATACATAGAACATTATTTATTTAAAGCAAAATTAGAGTTTTAACTGAAAGATACAAGAATATTCATTACAAACCATATACTTAAAAAGTACAGAAAATGGAGTGTTTTCTTTCAACTACGTACTAGAACTTATGGAAAAACTATACGATTATGTATAATATACATTATATACATTATTATATATTATATATTATATATATTATTATTATTATATATTATTATTATATATTATATATTATACATTATCATAATTATATACATTATAAACTAAATAAATTAATAGCCGTAATGTCTTAAATTATTATACAATGAAAAATTTGCAACTATATTATATTGGTTATTTAGATGTAAAACGAATATTTTATTATTAATTAATTTTATTATTAAATTATTATGTATTCCGTTATAATATGTAATATAATATTATAAATATAAAAGTTTGAAGTAAATTTTATTTTAACTAAACTCTATCATTTATGAGATTTATTTTAGTATGATAATACAAATACATAATACTAACCAAAAATAATAATTCTTTTGATAATTTCAATTGAATTTATGTAAATAATATTAATATTTTAACTCCAAAATAATATTCAGAAGATATAAGATTTTGTGTTATTTTTATGAATATATATTTATATATCCTCAGTCTATTTTATTAATAAAATAATCATTTAAAATATATAAATTGATGTTACATTTTAAGATAGATATCAATAAATTAAATCTGAACGAAGGATTACAAAGTCAAAAATAATTTTTTTAACGATATTAATTAAGTAAAAATGATTATTAGTTAACATATGGTTACTATTAAGACTTTGTTCATTTTTTCTTTTATTAAACCCAATTTTTGAACTATAAACATTTGTTTAACATTTTAAATCGAAATAATTATTTTCCCCTCTTCTATAATAAACTGATAAAATAATTGAAAAAGAAATTATATTTAAATTTTATGTAAAATTTTTCATTAATATACAAGGCCAAATTATCTCAACTTCTTTTAGATAATATATGTATTTATTAAAATGCGGTCCTAATTAAAACTTGATAAAATTATTCATTACTTTTATTTTTCAACTTTTATTCATCAGCTGTAAACGCAACTACTATCTCTAAAATCAATTTAAAATAAACCACTTTTTTAAAATCATCTTTTATCTAAATGAATATTCTGGAAAATTATCAGGGATTATCAAATCAATCACGAACAGATGATCCATTTCGTAGTTTCTGTGGTTTATGTATAACTTTATTTTACACAATATTATACTTACATCTATTTTTCATCTTCTTCATCTACGTACAGTAAAATAACTTTTGTAAGAGAAAAACTCTACTGTAGTAATGAATATTGTAATAATGAAACTTATATTTATAATATAAGAATTTGATTGAAATAGTCATTATAATGGAACTATATGATAATTGAAAATATTAAAGAAAAATTTAATTATAGAACTTTTTAATCAGAATATCAAACATATTTCAAATGTATTTAAATTAAAGTTTAAATTAACTAAAAATTTACTGGTATTCGAAATAAAAAGTACATAAATATAAATGTTTGAATTGAAAACTTTACACGCGAGTAATTCAACTATCTTTGATAAATAATACAAAATATAAATGATTATAATATAATTTTACATATCTGAGTTATTTCTATTATTTTATAAATATAAAAGTATATATAATAGTATACATTTAATATATGCAGTAATAATAATTATATTATATAGTATTAAAAATTATATTTATTTATGTATTTAATCATTAATAAAAATATGTTAAAAAATGTTCATTTATAAATGAAAAAATTAAAATGGTTATGTTATTTGCTATATTATTATATTATTTAAACATTTTTCTGTTTGTTTATTTATATACTTACGATTATCAGTTTAAATAATATTTCTTTAATCACCATTAAATTAAAGTCAATAATTTGTTTTATATTCTAAAGTTTTTAAACCGATTTCATAAATTCAAAAATAATAGTTTCCATAATACAAATAATAATATATTGTATATTTAATATATAACCCAACATCGTTACATTAAATATAAGTTAAATATACTTAAACAATAATGGTTATCTATATCATATTATCTAGTTTAAAATTATTTTTTTTATTTTAATATTCATATTTTAATATTTCAATTTGTGGAAAAATAAAATTTTATAAATCAATGCCTTTTAATTATAGTTGAAATATCCTATTATCAACTTGAATTAGTTAATTAGTTAAAATCATTAGTTACCGTTTTTTATCCAAGAAAAACAATAAAAAAAATCAATTTAGTTCAAGTTTTAATGGCAACCTTACTTCTTCTAACTCAGCCTTAAAAATTAATGTTCTCATTATGAAAAAATCATTAGAAAAAATAAGGTGAAAGGTATCCTCTCGCAATAAATATCCCATCCGTGATCGTCAACGAACAATGGAATACAATAACGGAACTACAAGAACTGCCGTTGCCTCTTTTTTACCCTTCACCGTTGGATTCACCGCCGTTGTTGTTGTTTGCAGCCTCATTATCATCGCTATTATTATGGCTAACTATTAGGCAGGTTTACCAAAATTGTCACGCTCTCACTTTCACACGATCACCGTACATACGATATACTCTTGGCCGTACCGCAGGCACAGATGTGTCACCGGTTTAATTAGTCCGCTTAGATCGCTAAGAATTACCGCCGTATTGCTCAACGGCATTAGTTTGCTGTAAATACTTCTGTAGAAATGAGCCGGCAATTCCGTTTACGCTTTTATCTAGCTAAAAGTTCCGTTTATTTTTTTTAGAAAGTTTAAGTATCTGAAGGCAGCTAGTAGACTTTTTGTAAAGAAGTTCTCCTGTAACAGTATGTATATGGGTCAATTTTGTTCACAGTAAGAAGAATAGTTTATAAGAAAAATCATTATTTTATTGTTTAACAATTCGAGTAGCCTCATCCAACAAAATTGTTTTCTGCAGCATATGTTTTTGTTTGATAAAAAACGTTTATCGAAGATTTGTAATTGTAAGTACGCAAGTATATACATACATTATTGAAACATAATTAATACGTTCATATTATTTTCTAAAAATGATCTTAATACGGTTTAAAAATAATTATTAATATCTATTATCATCAATTCATCAAGATTTTTGTATAAATAAATTTTACATCTGAAATAATTATTCGCATTGATAAATTAAGTATATCTATACTAATGTAAAAACTATTATATTTAAACAGAATTAAATGAAAAATTACTAGTCCATTATTCAATATGACTTTAACCATTTTCAAAGTGTATCTTTAAAAGTCATCTTTGTACTTAACATTTCAAACTCAATAAATCTCTATTAATGTTATAAAAGATAACATAATTTCTTGTACAATTTATAACACCTTTTTGTCACCTTCGTATTAAGCACATGATAATTACACATTTTACTTGATAGGTCACACCACATATTAAAAACTAGTAATTCATAACTTTGTGAATAGAAAGATTTTTGATGTTTTTATTTACAAAATATGTCCGGATTTTTTTTTAATTTTTAAAAAACCACATATGAAACTTATTTGAGAAAGTAACTACAACAATATTTCAATCTTATAACTATATTAAATATTTTTTTTCTAGTGAGCTGACGTGGAGCCAATAGAATTTCTACTTTATTTATAAACTATCGACTACTATTTTAACATATTAAGGAATATTATCAGAAATTTTGACATTGAAATAACATGTTTTGACTTTTTAATATAATAAGTGCATAGAAAGTAACAGTTACCTTAACACCATACAACAAATTTAGAATATGTAAGTTCGACATCGCTTAATGTATTAAAATAACATTCACATATAAAACTATGAATATACAAATTTTATAATCGTACATATTCATTAACACCATAAATTTAAATTATACTACTTTATTTGATTAATTTTATCTATTATAAATATAATATAGATTGCTACGCTGCGGCAGTATTATGAATAATTACAAATACAAGTTAAAAATGACCAAAAATTGAATTTTCACAAGAATATATTAAAATTGTATTTTTATATTTTATAAAAAAATTTTCAAAAATTTTGCATTCATTTATCACTTTTAATCTTTAAAAAAATATAATATTATAGAGAATTTTTATTAAAATACTTAATTAATGATTTATTTCAATATATTTACTTTTAAATAATTTCTAAATATTTATTTTTATATTTTACAAATTTTCAAAGTTGAAGTGATAATTATATATATATATATATTTATTATCAAAACAACAGTGTAATTGTTAAAAAAATTTTATAATTTATAAAAAAAGTGATAATTTATATTTCGTTATTTATAATATACCGAATTTTTATTTAAATTATCGTTATGTAGTAGAATATTTAACGATAAGAGTTCTTATATTTAAGATAAATAAATCTTTTGTATTTAATTTTTCTCTATTTCTAATTTAAATGAATAGGTTACTTTTGTAAATGCATATAATATTTAGAGAAGTCATACATTAAGCTCGATTTTCAAATTTTTAAAAATAATTCAGAAACCAATTATCTAAATTTTTACCGAAATTCTGAAATTTTATAATTTTATAAATATTTTTACATTTATAAATAACGTAATCCAATTATTAAAGAATATATTTCAAATTTCATCCCATAAATTTTCTATACACATATTTAGTACAATAAGGAATTATAATTTATAATTTAAACAGTCTAAAATATTATTTAATAATTAGGAAAAAAATTATTTATTAATTATAGTTGTCAATTATTTTCTAAGTTTTTAGTATAATTTTGTGTTTTATTTTTACCTAACAAAGTCGAAATGTATAAATAGATATATAAAATTTAAGTAGTTCTACTATTATAGATATGAACTTATAATTTTATAAATTAAAAATAACATTTTTTTTATGAAAAAATGTATTACTTATTTTAAGTTTAAAATTAAATTAAATGATGAATTATATATAGTGGAATATTTCGTTATATGAGAATAAATTATATTTCAATAAATACTAAGCAAGAGTTCAATAATTAAAAAAGTTTTAAAAATACCGATTAAAAATAATTTGTAAAAATTATAGTAGAAATATTTAAATATAGATGAAGGAATAAATTAATTTATAATTATCAAATAAATCATCGAATTATATTATAATTTTTTGCTTTTAATATTATGTAATACTTTCTTAACAATATATTTGGATAATTTTATGATTTTGATGGATTTGACGTCTTCTATAATTTCAAATATTTTACTACCATTACTAAACATATAAATAAATAAATTTTTATATACTTATAAAATGTATATTACAATTGTAATGCTTTAATATATTTTGTGTACGTCAGGTAAAACAAGTAATATAATGTAAAATTATCTACAAAAATATTTTAAATAATCTTATTCTTTATTTACAATCAATATATTCAATGAATACAATTACTTATATTGTAATTATAATATATTAAAGAATTGAAAATTATGAATTATTATAAAATTATTATGTTTGATGTATCATAGTAGCTTTGTTTTGCGTCTACATTTTGAAGAATTTGGAACAGTGCATCCTAACCTTTACGTGATTATTACGTACGGAATTTTATATTTTATTTTATATTTTATATTTTATATATCTTCTAATAAGTACAATAATAAATATATAATTAAAGATTTTCTTGAAAATGATTTACTATTGAATTAATATTAAAGAAGATATTTCTTAAATTATATTGGAATCGTATTTGTTCAAGATTCAGTCAATAAATCTCTCATGACTGTGCCTAAAATCGTGACCTTCTCTATCTAATCACGCAGCTCGCTCAATAACTGCATTATTTTGAAGCTTGTTTACCTATCCTTTTGTTTTCAGAATATTTACGCTATTCTAATGCAAAATCTAAATATTAAACACTCAAATCCACGCTCCTGCTCCAATAGCAGTAATATATTCACGCCAAAAACATTGTCTCCGAAATAAGGATTAGTGTACATATAAAAGGCAGTTACAAAGGCATTCAGGATGCTAGTTCGAATATAGAAATCATTTGTGAAATCATTAATGAATAATTTATTCATTAAGATTAATATTTGTAAAAATATACAACATACGAAAATTGTAATTATTTAGTAGGAAATTAAATGGATGTTATTCTTTTTTCAGTGTTAGATCATATTTGTCAATTTCAAATTTATCGCACTTATATTTTTCCAATGTATACGATTGAAAGTGCTACAAATTATCAAAATGTGTGTCTTCTTAAATTCAGTGCATCTGCTTAGAGTCATAATATATATAATTGC